>VUQG01044633.1:2516-17698 GCA_015106755.1 Etia nguti | reverse complement strand
GAGAGAGGCTGACAGTGATCACTGACTTTTTTTAGGGGCTTGTTCAGATTAAATAGAACAAAATACAAAGCATTAAAACATGTTAAAAACACAACAGTCTTAATAAATGCAGAGCAGTTTGGACCCAGAAGCAGGTTTCATCAGGTCATCACTTAAAGATTGGATATCCCACCTGCTGTGAATGTTTTAATGCAGTACAGTTGTTTTTATTATCACTTGTCACATCCTGTTTATGACAGTTAAAATAAATAACATTCATATAAGAAATAAAATTGTCTGTGTAAACTGTATGTGGTCTTAAATAGGCCTATACTACTGTACTTTAATGTGGGTCATAAGGGTGGTACTTCAAGAGCCATATATTTTATGAGGTGGTACTCACTGTGAAAAGTTTGAGAGCCACTGCACTAGAGGGATGGCAACCTCTTGGGCCTGTTACGTACGTGTGTTGTTAATGTGCGGTTTCTGAATTTGCATATGCCAATTCACCTGTGCAGGGGCTCGGCTGTGATTGGTGGACGGAAGGATCGGCCTGGTGTGACTGGCTCCCGCGGCGGACGTATCCAATACAGGACGACTGAAGAGCCGCGGCGTTTGGGGGTGGAAAGCATTCCGTGCACTTTCCCCAGGTCCAGATGGAGCAACCGCAGCCATAGCCATTTTGTTATTCGGGCATGTGTGTGTGAAGGGCGGAGTGAGTAGGGGTGAGCTGCTGATTATTTTTGGGAAGCTTTGTTTTCTCCTGTGTTGTTAGACCAGGGAGGTCAGACTCTGTTTCTTTTGTTGTTTTTCTTGAAGAGGTCAGAGGGGGACCGAAGTTTAGGTTGGGTTTTGTTTGTTGGCCTTGGCTCACCCTGAAGCTGTACACTCCAGCTGTCGTTGTTTTGAGTGCCATTGATGAGAATAAATTATTGTTAAAAGCCCGATGCTGTGGTTGTGTCTGTTTGGGCGTGGGAAGTCGCGGGACACCCCGCTCTTGTTACAGTCGTCCCGGGCAAGGTCGTAACAGTTATACTTAACTAGAACAACATCAAATTTACTGAAGTTTTAGTGAAGAACAGGTCGAGTCAGACCAGTGTTAACAGACATCTATAAAACTGTAAAGTTTTAGTCACAGTCTTTGCTCTGTGAAGCAGAGACAGCATTGTGTGGATTATAGTTATCTTTAAAATTACATAAAATGTGAGGGTGCAACTCAGTTTCTGTCCACTGGGAGCGCTGTGGAACACACCAAAAGCAAAACAGCAGACAAAGACATCAATGGAGACGTCCTCTCTGCTTTAAAGCCTCAAACTTTCCTTTCTGATTAAGCTTAGGGTGCATGAGGTGACTCTGAGCCATCTCTCAGTTATGCTGTTTCCCATGATGCACTGAGCACTTCTCTGCTGCTCCAGTCCTTACAACAGCAATGTGATTTTATTCTGCACATGATAACTTATAGAAAATTGTTTATATAAAATCTATAAATTAATAGTGGTTCTAGATATTAAAACTAGATACTGCTTTTTGTTATAAACACAATAACAGAAAGTTGAAATACAGTGTGTAGGACAAAAACACAAACAGGTCCATACTGTATCAAGGAGCATATGGATATCAAATTTCAGCTCATTCGAAATTAAAATCCTGGAGATTGTTATCCCCTGGATGACTGCCAGACTCACAGGCTACAGGATATGGCTGTAAAACCCGATTACAAGTCCTAGAAATGAACTGGAGGAAAAAAGAAAACTGTAGATAAACAAAACAAAAAAAATTTCATTTGTTGACAACAATGAGCCAAAACATGTACTCCATTAAAAGATAAAATTTGCTGCTCCGTGTTTCTGGTTTGACAATTTTGTCAGAGCCAAGCTGTAATTACTGTTGCAGAGAAAGTGAGCTGTGAGAGTTTTAACCTCCCCCAGGCAGCATCTGTTCTGTGTTAAGAGCAGAAATGAGATCCTCCACTACATCTGGACGGCTGCCTGATTCTATATAAACACGGCGAGTTCCTCATCTCGGCTTAATCTAAACATTTCTAAATGAGTGTTTTCCATTTCACGTGCGTGCTTTTAGAGAATTATCGTATCCACTTCATGTTCTGACTAAATCTGGTTCGGGGCTCAATGCAAACCAGCTGCTTTTGTCTTCAGAGTGTTTGTTTCGAAGCATTATTGAACTCTGTTTTTATATTGTTCAGTACAGAACAAAGATCCAACCATAACCCGTCGTGACTTTAAGAGTGGTTCATGATTAAGTCAACATAGATAAACTCTATGCATGAAACATGAAACCTCCCTTTTTCCTCAGAGTAACACTTGATTATTGTAACACCTGATGAAGGCAAACTAAAAGCATAACTTGCAGTGACTGTTCACCCAAAATAGATACTGAGCAAGGAGGGAATTATTCTGGCTTACTGCCAGACTTGATTTATTATACCAGACTTTGACGGGAAGACGGCCACGTGGTTTACGTAAGAACATAAGAAAAAACATCTGGAGTCGGAAGCCAAGACAGTTGTTTTTATGGTTGTTGGGCTTTCGTAGGTTAACCACAGGAAGACTAGTTGTTCTCTTCTACCTATGCTACGTTATGACAGTCATATTAACGGCAGGGACCTGAGAGTGGTATCAAAGCTGGACAGATGAACTGATATCAGTGAAAACAGACTTATGACACCGATTAAGTCCAAAAGTGTCTGTAGGCAGACTAAAGAAATGCTCCGTGTGCTCCTTGTAAGTTTAGTTATATGTTGAAGGGCGACATATCATCATTATATTTCCGCTTGGCTTTCTTTCTAAGCTCCGTATGTATGAGCCTAATAAAATCAACATGTATAGCTGATGTTGAATGAGCAAAGCATCACTGTGGAAATCCCAATTCCACTGAAGGTATTTTTGGCTAAGAAGCTATCCCAGAGCCTATGCTAGGTAAACATGCATGTGGCATCTCTTTTTCAAGTTAAAGCATAATTCTGGGTTTTTGGGTCCAGTTTTCATTAAAAGTTCTCAATTTAGATTTTGTAAAATCATATCTGAAAAGTCGGTATTATATATCACTTAACATAAAACTAATTCTGAATGTTAGTGTTATGATTTGCCTTTGTTTTATTCTGTGTCAGCAGTAATGTAGTTGTTGTTTACCTGCACACTCATGGCAGTCGCCCTTACTGCCAAGTAAATCAGCACACATCCCAGGATCTGTGGAAACCAAGTCACAGTGTTTAGTTTGTGTTTAACAAAATTAAAGCTCCAGTTATGATGGCGTATGATGAAGTGTGTTAACAAAACATTTACAATAAAGGCTCTGTAAACAGTGCACTAAGACATAATTAACAGTAATAATAAAAAATGATTATATTTATTCTAAAACTGAAACTTGCATGGTTCAGCCAGGGAAAAACCTGCTGCATTACAGGGAAAACACTTTTAAATAAATATATTTTTATATTGATTTTAAACACATTCGTATAGAATAGAAAAAAAGACACAAACACAACTGCTTTTTGCATTAAGCTTACTAAAAGAAGCTTAAGATAAAAAAAGAGATTAATATATTAATGTATAAAAACAATAAAGTGTGAAATTAACACATTTCATAATTTTTTCATATTGCTTATAAAGCACCTCAGCCATTTTAGGTTACACCATCTCTCTTCCTATCCAGGCCTTAGATGTGTAATCCTGCATGCAAGCGTTAAGAGCTTTTGTCATTTCTACACTGCAAAGCCTGAGGGAGACAAAGAGCTAAAAACCTGATCAAAGACTTCCTCACTCCTAGGCTGGTGAAAACACCCACATACACAATCAATATCTGAAACTGATCCAGATCCAGACTATTATTATTATAAAAAATAATTTAATAAAAGATTTTTGTTTTATATAATTTGATTTAAAAAAACAGTTTTTTCAAAACTTTATTACAGGTAAATGTTTGTTTGCATGTTTTGTGCAAATGGAGGGAAATAAAATCAATAAGCATGAAAAAAAGAAAAATCTCTGCGTTAAAGATTGAAAAATGATTCTCTTTTAAACCACATTTCTATTCTCTTGGACAAAATATTTCTCATTTTATTCTGTTTGACTGCACAAGCTCATTTTTTTGTATTTTTTTAATAGTTTTTTAGTTCTCTTGCTACAAAAACGTTAAAAGGTTAATCAAAGCGAAAACAGCTTCTTCAAACTCCACCCTCTCTTCCCCCACCCCTCCTTTTTTTCCATTAGCTCTCAGAGGGTAAGCTAAAAAAAAAAATTGACAAAAGAGAAGAGAAGCTGCTCGGTGGTTGGCGGGTGGACTGAAATATGACCCTGTTTTCTTCTGCTGTCTGTGTGGGGGTCCCTTTTTACTGGAAATGACTGAGCTGAGTCATTTCCAGTAAAAAAAACAATCAAGTCCACATCTGGACTTGATTGTTGTTTTGGAAAAATTATTTTGAACATTTAAGCATGTCTTCATTATCAAATTTATTGATCACATTTTGTTTGGGTTTTTTTTTTTTTTAGCATACTACAACAATTTTAGTTAAAGCTGAAAGGGTTTTTTTTTTCTAGATCATTCTTTCTTTAGAGCATAAAAATCGTGTGGGAGCTATTCACAGCAGTGTCTTTACTTTGTTTGTTTTTGTTTTTACAAAGTTTTTTTCTTGTTATTTTAGTTATATTTACATATTTGAAATAAACTCTATTCTGTTCTACTCTATAACATAACTTACGTAAAATCAACCCAATCAAAAAACACAAAAATATTTTATTAACGTTAAAATTAAATCAGAAAAAAAGTTTCCACTTACCATAAACAGCACATTGAAGAAAATAAAAATGCACTTGAGGCATCCATTAATTTTCCCCATTTTTACTTTTTAGACGCTGACGCACAGGAGGTGAAGCAGTGAGGTTGTAGCTCAGAGTGTAATGATGTACAGCTTTGCGTGCTCTGATAAACTCTCCAGACAGTGAATGTAAGGGGAAGGAACACACAAAGAGCTGCTCTGTAGCCAAGCCCTCATGTGTACAGGACGGCCTCATCAGACATGCACTAATAGAAAAAACTAAACTTTAAACTGGAGCTTGAAAACTGGAAACAAAACAGAAAAAAGGGCTGAGATTAAAGCAAAAGATTAAAACCAAATAACAGAACTTTAATCATGAACTTGGCAGCCCCAAGCTTAGCCCATCGCCTCTCTCATGTGTGGTGCACCTGTAAGGACAACATGCTGAAAGGTTGCTAGTGATTTTTGTTTTTACAATGACATGAAAAATCAACTTAATTAACTTCTCATTTAAATAAAAGTTAAATAGCTAAAAGATTAATTTACCAGGATGCACACAATTGAAAATACAAAGAGAAAAACTGTCTGCAATGAAAAGTGAATATCCTCCTTACATTTTTCTTGTCTGTGCAAACTGAAGTTCTGCCCAGATCACCTACGACGATGTTTGGAGACATCCTGGCAGATATAAACAGGAATTTTATCAAAATATAACACAACTGATAAGCACAGCATTTTTCCTGCAGAGGAAGTGAATCTGCTTGCATAGTTTAATTTTTTTAAGAACACATCAGTTTTCTTAAATATATGGTCAGTGTTTTTTCTTGCAAATATATGAAGGAAATATTGAATTTCTTGGCTGACTATGGTCAGCAGATGTCTGAAAATAGTGAATGAATCTTTTTTGTTTGTTTGTTATCCTTTTCCTTCCAATAAATTTTTTTAGATTTGGTAAAAAAATAAAAATAAAAAAAAAGGCAAAAGCTTAAAAAAGTTGTGGTTATGATTAAGGAAACCAGATGTTATGTGAACCACTGTAACGTCCTCACTGAGAAGGAATCTCAATATCAATAGCTGTAGTCTGAAATAATTGATTTTCGTTAGCTTTTTTCAAACAAAAACATTGGGTAGCACACAGGAAGCCTTAGTCATGGCATCTACTGGCTACATCTACAAAAAACAGGTGTTGGTTTGTATTCTGGAAACTGATCGAGATGTGCCTTATACCTTTGAATCTGCTTTCAGAAACGCGTGGTTTCAAAAACGAGTATATGATAAAAAAAATGATAACATGTTCTCAGTAAACACTGGCCTGGTTCATTTATGGACTTAGTGGCTTTTAGCCTCATAACATGCACCACATACCTAGCCAATCATTAAACAAGGTTCGGTTGCATTTTAGCACATAGTCCAGATTATTATTTCCATTTTGGTATACCAAAAGGGGAAAATATTGATATATAAGGGTATATGTGAGCTTTTCCTTACCCCAAGCAGCACTGAATAAAACATGATGCTCATTTTGGAAATCCTGCTCCCATTTACACTAAAACAAACACAAAAAAGCTTTTGGTATGTGCTTATTTTAGAGCTCACAAGATATACCAGTTCTCCCTACGCTGCAAAAACAGAAAAAACCCGTCTGAGAAATTGCTACAATATCAGGAGTGGCAAATTCTACATTTGATACATCTTGAGAAAGAAAGAAAGCACTGCTGAACTTAGCAACCCAAAAACACCTGGACATCCATGGAAGACAACAGTTGTGGATGATCGCATAATCATTTCCACGATGAAGTGAAACCTCTTCACAACAGCCAACCAAATGAACAACACTCTCCAGGAGGAAGGCGTATCAATATCCAACTCTACCATAAAAACAAGACTGCATGAAAGTAAATACAGAGGATTCACTGCAAGAGGCAAGTCATTCATAAGCCTCAAGTATAGAAAGGCTAGATTGGACTTTGCTGAAAAAACATCTAAAAAAGCCAGCACAGTTCTGGAAAAACATTCTTTGGAAAGATGAAACCATGATCAACCTCTACTAGAATGATGGCAAGAAAGAAGTATGGAGAAGGCGTAGAATAGCTCATGATCCAAAGCGTACCACATCACCTGTAAACAACAAATAAACAGCAACTGAAAGCTGCTGCAGTAAAGCCTGGCAGAGCATTAAAAAGGAGGAAACCCAGCATCTGGTGATGTCCATGAGTTCAAGACTTCAACCTGTCATTGTCAACAAAGGGTGTTCAACCAAGTATTAGTAATGAACATTTTATTTTCAATTATTTAATTTATCCAATTACTTTTGAGCCCATTAAATGAAGGGATTGTATTAAAATTTAGTTCCTTACATTTTTATCCAGTCTTTTTGTTCAACCCACTGAGTTGCACTTCAATAGCATCTGAGTTAGTTTTAATTTAAAATTCACTGTCGTGATGTGTTGATCCACAATTATGTCCAAATATTTATGGACCTAACTGTACACATTTACACCTAGGCTGATCTCTTGATTTAAAACCTTGGCCCTGCTTGCAGCCCTGTAACAGCATATTTGTAACAGAAAGAAATTATATTGTTTGCTTTCACTCATTATCTATGAGTGACAGTAAATATAAAAATTAGTCGACTGGAAAGGCTATCTTCGTGACTGCATTGCCCAACTAGCTTGTTTGTGCTTAAGGGTATTTCAAATACGCCATAGCTTCTTAGCCTACAACACCCACTTACTCAGTCCAGCAGTTGTGTGAGCAGAGCTTCAAAAACTTCCCTTTCTCTTCCAAGTGGATCCAGAGACATTCCAAAACAACTGAGAGACACAATCACAATGCCTGTCCTGTCTGAGCAGGACATGCCTGAAACACCTCACATAAGATACAGCAGGCATGCTATGTATGCAGGCAGACTACATCCTTTCAGGATGGAGGAGCGTCAGACCTACCCAGAGCCTGAGCCAGGCTCCTAACCCAATCTCCCCTTCCAGAGGCAGTGTTGTGAAACAGAACTTGCCCCTTTCCTGATTTATGTGTATATTTGTCATAATTAAATGTTTTGGATCAAACAAAATGTTATATTAGACAAAGACAACTTGGGTAAATACAAAATGCAGTGACCTCCCAGATAGGTCGTTGAAGTAATTTTGGCAGATTGGCCACGCCCGGGAAGGTTCACCACTGTTCCCAGTCTTCTCCATGTGTGGATACTGGCTCTCACCATGGTTCAATGGAATCCCGAAGTCTTAAAATTAGCTTTGTAACAATTTCCTGACTGGCCGATGGCAATGACTTTGTTTCTCGGGTGTTTCTCTTAAGCAGCACAACAAGATTAGCACTAAACAACACAAACTGACAAGTAGCAAAGCCACAAAATGAGCCAGAGATATTTGAACTCATCCACCTTGGACAGAAACCAAGGGAGTCAGTACTCCACCCCCCTTTTTGTTAAGAACCATCACCTCAGACTCAGGGGATGAAAATGAGCATTTCTTTCTTCACACTCAGAACCTCCCCAGTGTGAGCTGGAGGTCAGTAAAGCCAGAAGGACTACATCATACATTAAAAGCATGTAATCATGAGGTCATCAACTTTAGAAACAGTTGTCCTTATTGGGCAGTGGACTCATAACTTTAACAGATAGAATGTGACAACATAAATAAAAGTGAAGAACGACATAATTTGTCTAGATTTTTTTAAAGCATCATGTTCCAGTTTTAAAAAATCAGCTGTGATGTTCATTTCTGAACAATAGGAATACAGGGCCTTTTGTCTTTACACAAGAAGTGCCTTTCAAACCCTCTGTGTAGCAGCTTTAACCCAAAGGAAAGTAAGTAATCTCGGCACTAGCGGTGAGTGAATTTTGCAGTAGTTGTAACTGTATAACTTCCTCAGCAACCAATAGCAGCATAACTTTCAATTCAATTCAATTTTTTTTATAAAGTGCCAAATCTCAACAACAGTCACCTCAAGGCACTTTATATACCTACAGTAATACAGAGAAAAAACCACAACCATCCAATGACGAAATATAATGTCTTACAGAAAGCTGCAGTGACCACACGTTGCCAAGTTAGATAGCTAGCATTTTACCTGCCCACATATCCTGTGACACTAAGAGAAAACATTTCTCATGGCTTATATTTCCTTTTAAAAATTATATAATGCTGCAAGCTGGTTGTCTAATGCCATGAGGACATAGCCGAATTCTGACAGTGTGCTGCACATCAGAAAACTTACAGATATTGTGAATGACATGACTATAATAACACTCTGAACTCTTTCAGCACCTACCTAGAAAGTCACACACCTGAGGACCATTGGGATCCACGATTCTCTTGTGCTGACTGGAAACTTAACTGTTTTTCCAGAAATATGCAGGTCTGTGCATGAAGAGCATAGTTTTAAGATTATTTGTTCTAGACCACTTACCACAGGAACCATTATATCCCAGTGACAAAGAGATAGCATGGAGCAGACCACATTGAGGCTAACAAAAGTGAAAAATGCTCATTTTACACTTTAATGAACACATTGAAAGTAGAATAAAGTCGAATAAAGTAAAGCAATTATATAAGAAGTGTTGGCCCCGTGATCGGAAGGTTGGGGGTTCAAATCCACTGAACGACTACCCTGAGGTACCCCTGAGCAAGGTACCGCCCCCACACACTGCTCCCCGGGCGCTGCACTGGTGGCTGCCCACTGCTTCACTGAGTGAATGGGTTAAATGCAGAGAGGAATTTCCCCACGGGGATCAATAAAGTATACATTATTATTATTATTATTAAGAAACATATCTCACTTAAATCTCTGCAACTGAATATCTCTTAGTGTAAAACGCAGAGAGAGCAGCTTATACAAGAAGGACAAACTGTAAAGCTGTTAGCAACTGGCAACCACTGTCTTTAATGAGGGCGGGAGTCACTGTAATTTCATTTTGCACATGATTCATGTTTCCCTGTCCAGACATCATAATCCTCACTGTTCTTTGTGCAGTTGAAAAGACAGGTCATTAGGATTGCATTAGTGCAGCTCTGCATACATGAGGAGGGAAGAGTGAGAGAGAGTGACACTGAGAAGATTTATTTCTCACTTCTATGAGAAAAAGTAGTTTAGTTTTACTAATGGGCGAACTGTCTCAGAATTTTAGACGCCTGCACTGAACAATCAGGTGTAATAAGTGTATAACTGTACATGAATTAAGAATACCGATGTTATCTGAACAGGTATAACATTATTCGAAATCGAGTTGGATCATTTCATCTGGTTCATTTTTTTAAACCTTATCTCAAAGTTGTTTTTATGTGTGTAAAATGATTTACCTAACAGCTGTAGGTTTTGAATACGCCAGCAGAAACCATGAAACAGCCTTTAGGTCCAAAACTGAAGCAAATGCAGAAGTGTGCTCTACTGTTTTTTTTCCTCTTTCTTTTTTAAAATTTGCAACCTGAACAGTTCCATTATTTTTAAGTTTCCACCAGCTGTGACTGTGTGTGATTTTCATGTGTGTGTCATGAAACAGGAACAATACAAAATACCACAAAAGCCAGCCCTGGCAGGTTTTATTCTGTATTTTGGATTCTTCTATCAAATCTGCGCATAGACATAGAGTGTGTAGATTGGATCAAAATGAAGGTCAGTTTTGAAGATGATCATGGTCTGACCCACGAGCACCGTGTTATGAGCTCTTACGTTGTTAGTCCTTGTGTTAACCTCACATTTCCTTGTGTCTCCAGTTTCTGTTGTTTGGGATCAGCATTCAAACTAACCTGTAAGGCAATAGCTGAACACTTACCTGCCTGCATTCTCTGCTCGACGCCTCTCTTCTGTATTCTGAAAATAACAATAGCTCGGACATCTCACCTGGCTGCCCTCCTGCTCGCCATTGCCCTCCAGATCACTGAAAAAGAGAGAAAAGGTTGGACATCTTGGTTCACTCGCTTCACCACACGCCCTGACACTCACCTGGCTGCCTCCCCCTCGGAGCTGACTGCTCTACACTTTGCAAGTAAACACTGATCAGATTCTGTCTCAAGAAAAGACTCACCTTAATGTTATGATGCAGTGGACTCCACTGCCGTGATGCTCGCTCCCCATCATGTTTGATTAAGATTTGAGCGCTTAATAAAGTCTTTCATCTATTGAGTCTGCTTTTGGGTCCACACCTCAAACCGCCATTCAGCCCTCAGAGAGTGGATTTGGGGTTTTGTTTGTGTTCCTCTTTCTTTTTTATCCCTTAAATATTATCAAGTGGAGTTGGATTTGGCTAGCTCTGCCTCGGGTCTCTGTCTGGTTTTCAATGAGAATAAATGATTGATATATATATCAATGAAGTTTTTGTTTGTTTGTTTGTTTGTTTGATGGTTTGTTTGTTTGTTTGTTTGTTTGTTTGTTTTTTGTCCTGTCTGGCAGCTTTGCAATTAGAATTGTGATCTGAATGCACTGTGAACATATTTTGATTTTACTAGAACAGCTACGTAGAATCTCTGTAGGCTCCTCTTGTTCATATGAACCTTGTATCTTCTTATTTATTCATTTCTTTTTGTGTTATTTCAGATATTACATTATATGTGGAACAGTGTGACAATGTCTAAGGCAAGACAGGCACGAGACCAAAAAAAGACATAGAAATGGGGGAATAGAAACAAATAGGAATGCACGATGTATCGCCAACTGCTGGATCTGTAAGAGACAATGTCCTGCTGAAAAATAAATGATGGTGCAACTAAACGCAAACCGGAAGGGATGGCATGTCGCTGCAGGATGCTGTGGTAGCCTTGCTGGTTCAGTGTGCCTACAATT
The DNA here is from genome assembly GCA_015106755.1 of Etia nguti. Lineage (NCBI taxonomy): Eukaryota > Metazoa > Chordata > Actinopteri > Cichliformes > Cichlidae > Etia > Etia nguti. The sequence continues at coordinate 6,147 of VUQG01044633.1, read as the reverse complement.
TTGAATAAATCCCCAACAGCGTCACCAGCAAAGCACCCCCACACCATCGCACCTCCTCCTCCTCCATGCTTCACAGTGGGAACCATGCATGCAGAGACCATCCGTTCGTCTTGTCTGAGTCGAACAAAGACACGGCGGGTGGAACCAAAGGTCTCAAATTTGGACTCATCAAACCAAAGCACAGATTTCCTCTGGTCTAATGTCCATTCCTTGTGTTTCTGGGCACAAACAAATTTCTTCTGCTTGTTGACTTTCCTTAGTAGTGGTTTCTTAGCAGCTATTTGACCATAAAGGCCTGATTTACGCAGTCTCCTCTGAACAGTTGATGTAGAGAAGTGTCTGCTACTGGAGCTCTGTGTGGCATTTATCTGGTCTAATCAGAGCTGCTGTTAACTTGTGAATTTTGAGGCTGGTGAGTCAGATGTATTTATCCTCAGCAACGCAGGTGACTCTTGGTCTTTCTTTTCCTGGGGCGATCCTCACATGAGCCAGTTTTGTTGTAGCGCTTCAGTTCTTAAAGTAATGATGGACTGTCATTTCTTGTTACTTAGAATTCATATTATGGCAAGAATCAATCAGCTAACAGTTGTCAAATAGGGCTGTCAGCTGTGTACCAACCCGACTTTTGCACAACACAACTGATGGTCTCAACTCCATTAAGAAGGCAAGAAATTTCACAAATGAACCCTGACAAGGCTCACCCGTGGAGTGAAAACCAATTCAGGTGACATCATCATAAAACTCATTGAGAGAAGGCCAAGGGTTTGCAGCACTGTCAACAAAGCAAAGGGTGGCTACTTTCAGGAATCTAAAATACAAAACTTTTAGAGTTACTTATAATTTTTTTCTTTGCTACATGGTTCCATATCTTGTTTCATATATTCAATGTCTTCAGTTTGTATCTAAAATGTAGAAAGTAGTAAAGATAAAGAAAAAACACTAAATGAGAAGATGTGTCCAAACTTTTGACTAGTAGTGTACACACACAGACACCATTCGGTCACTCACTCTCACCGACCCACTAGTGACACACACAAAGACAAAGACACATGTGCACACACTGACCCCCGCTCCTCTGTGGTGTCGGTCAGCAGATGCCACTATGAACGAGCAGCAAACCGGGATGAAGCCAAAGCGCTCCACAAACTGCCTGGCAGGATGTGTGAACAAGGGGTGTAGAGAGATGTGTCCTCCCCTCCCACTCTGTTTTGACAGTGCTATGTTGTGTTGGTGTGTTGTGAACTGTGAGTCTTCTGGATGGGTGTGAATGTATAAAACTAGAGTTTTGTTAAAACTGGGATGGGGGGGGCATAGGTGTACATAACTTAAACTTTATTTATCATTGGCCCAATGGTTGGCCAATTTTACAAGTGCTCTTTAAATGACAAAATTCAAACTGTTTTGGTGAGAAGAGAAGACGAGCTGTATGGGAATATTTAGTGTATCATGGTAGCACAAGGCATTCATAAGATACTGCTGTCTGACCAGAGAAATCATCTCCACCTAGATTTCACCATGTGCACTTCACGTTACTTTTCTCTTCAATCATATTGGGCTACAGAGAAAATTTAAGTGGTTCCTGAAAGATGATAATTATTCTGTAACTATAAAGCCAAAATTTAAAAAAAAACAATTAGGTCTGTATGAAACTTGGGTGATAAAGGGTCAAAATGGCATATGTGACAACAGTCAACATAGTTTTCTGCTTTCTGGAAACATGCTAAAAAAAGAAAGTGCTCTTTTCACTGTTTCAAAGAAAACTGAAGTTGCTGTTTACCTTAGCATTTTTATGCATTAATTACAATAATTAATTAGCAAACTGGGCAGCTTTAGATAAACACGTTCCTCGTTCTGCAGGAATCTTGTCTTTCTTGATAAAGCCTAGGATTCAACAAAATGTTTACCCTGTGAAACAGTTTTATTTTCACCATGTCAGAGTAACATATGTAAAACTGTTTAAAATGACTTATGGATTTTTTAAAAAAACAACATGTAAAAACAAATTATTATTGTAGTGTCTTTAACCCACAATGTAAAGCACCTTGAGGCAACTGTTGTTGTGCTTTGTTGCTATACTAATAAAACTGAACAGGACAGAATTTAATTGTGTTACTTTTATGTTAGTGAGACTGTTTTAAGTTTTAAATGCTTCTAAAATCTCGTTAGTTGCTTGAGAAGCAATGTTTTGCTCACATGACTCATTCAGCAAATCGAAGAACTCACTGGTGCAGGAATTGGACCCTTAAAGGAAAAAAAAAAAAAAAACTTGCAGGAAATGTTTGTATGTTCACCCATGGCCCAGTGTCAGCAGGAAGACCACCAACACCCACACAGAAGGTACCGCATAAGCAAAACTCAGGGCTCAGGCTACAGATTGTTTCTAGATTGGTGCAAGTGTTTGATGGTTGTGTGCTGGACCTTTTCTTTTTTTTAAATGTGATTTTCACACCCTCAGCAATCTGCATGCAAAGTGTAACCGCTGCTCTGCAGTAGTAAAGAAAAAAAAAAGTCCTTCTACAGCAATGTGGAATCGAAGACAGCAGTCAAGCAGTTTTAGTGCTTCAGGAAGCCAATGAAATGGACTGTAGTATTTCTCAGGGTTTTAGATATATTATCAAAAAATGAAACTAAATTAATTTAATTTAGCTCAAAACAGGTAATCCAGGATAGTAGCCATTTCTTTTAATTCAGTCCCAACCCACTCTGTAACTATTACACGTGTCAGAGACACAAGCTGCTGAGTCGACCTGGCATTTGGCGGGACTCTGTTGTTACATCTCTGCTGGTCTCTTCCTGTGTGTCTTGGCTTTATGTGGTTTGGCTTTTTTGATCACTTCCTTCAGAAGTCTACCTGCTCCTTTCTGCATCTGCTTGGTTTACTTTTTGCAGCTTGTAAAGGGGGAAAGTCCTGAACCACTTAATAAATATTATAATAACAATAAACTCTGCTTTAATAAATAAATAATAGTAAAAAAAACAACAACACAGTCATAGGTGACTGAGATCCAAAAGCAAAAGCTTGTCAGTCCACATAGAATCTCATGTTAAAATACCCAAAATGTGTCAGCAGCCTGCTCCATTAAACACTTTAGTCTATAATTTTCATTTTTATATAATTTTATAACTGTGCAGGGATTAAAGTTGTTATAACTAATTCCAGATTGTACTGGCGTTTAAAAGCAGGGCCATGTCTGTTTTGACTGACAGATCTGACACTGGCAACTAAAGCTTCACCTCTGTTAGTTAAACAATTAAGTAACTATATTTTTTTGGTCAGGTGCACAATTGGTGTCATCACTGTATCATCCACCTTTACACACACACACACACACACACACACATATAAGAGGATGTTGCTACAGATGTTGTGAAAAGCTATGATGATGACGACTTTATTTGATTTCTGCAATCTAATTTAGATCATTAATACAACTGAGCAGGTGATTAGTAGCTGAAAAGATTCTCTGTTCCACTCTAGAATTTCTCTTGGTGTGAGGTGGCAGGCAAGGCTGGGTATTCTTGTATCACCCCCAGCTTGTTGCCTGTGCATTGGGGTTTTTACCAGTCGATAGGAGCTTTGCTTCCCCGGACCTTTGGTTAGCTAACGGGTCTGAACATTTGAGCTTATGCG
>VUQG01044632.1:74857-91094 GCA_015106755.1 Etia nguti | reverse complement strand
AGATGAGTCCAGATGTTGCACAACCTCTGGAGTGATTAAAGTGATGACTTGACCAGATATGGTGCCTGCAGCTATTTCTTCTTCTCACAAATAGTAGAGTGCAGGTGTCATTGGGGTTTTATTTTGATCCCACCCTCCACACCCATGTAACTATAATGGCAAGAAAATGCTTTGAGTAAACCACATCCCAGACCTATTTTTCACCGAGCCTTTATTGTTCGAGATCATGTTATTTTCTTCCTATTTGAGTCTCAAATACTGTATGCACAGGTGGCGTCCTGCAGCTCCTGTGCTTAAGGAGGTGGATGGTGGGGAAATACCACAGAATTCATTGGGGGGTCCTCCGTCTTAAAATAACACTCCAACACCTCTGTACACAGCAGCAGGAAGTAGAGAGGTGTTGAATGACAGATGGAGGAGGAGAGAGAGGTCAGATCAAACGTAACATTTCAGGTTTGAGGCTTGAGGCTAGTTGTGGCAGTTGTGCAAATGCGGTGCAGTCTCTCCAATTAGGTGGATGAATTACATGAGCTAAAAAAAGCATTTTTAACTTCAGGGTGGATGCCCTTTGTTCCATTCATCAGCAGATTCCACTATTCACTACACTGCAGGGTTGATGTATGCATCCTTTTTTCTCCAAGTGCTGCTTTTTCCTGACACGTTAAAGGTTTGTGAGCAAACTGAGCTCATTGGCTCCGCTTTGACGGTCACCAACATCTCTAAGCAGCATATCAAAGTCATTACATTTGTGCAAACTGTATATGTGCTGTGTGCCCAAATGTTTGTGCACGTGGAAGGTATTTCGCCTCTTGTTTGTGTTCAATGTTGGGGTTGTTACTGAAAAAAAGTAATGCATTACACGTTACTTCTTACTGTTCTTAAAAATAATGCACTACGTTACTTAATTACTCCCCAGAGAAAATAATTTGTAACACAACTTGTTACATTGCGTTCACATTTCTCCATAAAATGACCTGAAACGCACCATAATTACCAGTTAACAAAGTAAACCTCAGATAGGCAAGCGGGCTAACCCAGACATTGATATGTGTGTACTTAAATGCTTTAACTACATCACATCCAGTTCTAGAAACATCAGTGAATCCAATGTGTGTGTTTTTGGGAGGGGGGGTGAAGCTAAAATACATAGAAGAAACACATACTGTGAAAAATGCAGCCAGTATTAGGATGTCTAGTCTTTAATATTGCCACTTTAGGTTATTATGGATTATTACAATACTGGCCTGTCGAAGTTAACAATAAGGAGTTTATAATCAGCTTCCTTTTGTTTTAAGGGACATGTTGTAATGTAGCCAGTTAATTTATATTTGCTTGTCTCCATTTCACTGCAACAGGATAATAACGAGTCATCCTATTTGCCTATTTGTCTCCATAATCATATCTAAACACAACTATGTCTGGTCTGTCTTACTCTGCAAAAAAGCCCGGACACACTGGAAATAATGTTGTTCCCCTGTCTTTTACAATAAACTGAGGGAAAGCTTGGTTTATTGCATGAACAGAGATGCAGGCACTGTGGCTAAATGGCCTAAGTCACAGGAACTCAAACATCAACAAAAAGTCTAAGTCAGAATGCAACACTCTGCACGACACCAGTCATTAGAAGTCACTGAGGTCTTGTTGTATTTCAGCTGATTGAACTGTAAAGTGCACGTGAAAAATTACATGTATGTTTTCATCTTTAGGACACATGCATTAGCAAGCTTTTGCAGCCATATGTCACCAGAACTCTGAGGTCTTCTGTTCAGTGCTTGTTATCCATCCCCAAGTCTAAAAACTGAAGGTGTCAGAGCCTTTGCAGACTTTGCCCCTACACCTTGAAACTCTTTGCCCTCTGATTCATGATCTACAAGCTCGGTCGACTTCAAAAGTTCAAAAAGAGCTCATCTTTTTAATCTGACATTCAGGTAACATTCTTTTAACTTCCTTTTTATATCTAACATCCTGGTGTCATTTTGCTCCTGGTCTTAGTTTAAAAAAAAAATAAAAAATTTATTGTTTTTTTGGGGGGGGGCTCAGGTTTTCAGAAATCAGCAGTTACAAAAATAACAGCTGTGATATTTAGCCACATAACAAATTCAGCACACACATATAATGCTTTTCCGTCAATGTCAAGGTTTGTGCCAACCTAATATTTGCAAATTGCAAAAGAGGTCACACAGATCAAACTAAGTAGGAGACACCTGTGCCACATTCCTCATGAGGCCTTTATCATTGAGATGATGTTTGCCTCCATGCAGAGAGAATGTACAAGTCTGTCTGCGCTTCTGAAAAAGTAGGGCAAACATTCGACTGTGAGTAATTTTGATTGCTGTGCGCTGAATCTATAGTAGATCTGATCAAATCTACTTGCCTTTTTGATGGATTTTGATGGTGAGAGTCACTGCTCTCCCTAAATCATGACTTGATCAATGCTAGATGGCATGAAAAACAAAGTAATGAGATTGTTAACAACTATTTATTGTCTTAAAATACATAACAAAATAGTTGTGATGAATAAAAACAGCATTTTGCTTTGTACAACTATGAAAATGTTTACAGACAAGCAAAACTAATTGTACAAAAATATTGGTAACATTGATACACAATAACAAAAAAGATAAAAACAATAAAGAACATAACATCCTCACGTCAGTGTGCAAACCGTTTATACAGATGGACATGTGCCCCTTAATAAGGCAGCAAATCCTGATAAATTATTTAAATAGCAAATTTCTACACACACACGCGCGCGCACACACCCACACAAACGCACACACAAAATCAGCGTCTCACAAACCACTAAGACAAACAGGACAATAATTTATCTGCTAAAAATCGCATTGGACATACGTGATAAAGCAAAATTTTAAAAAAAGAAAATAAAAGTAATATCCCACCTTATTATGATTTTCACTGTAGTAAATCATGGGATTGGGAGCTCTGCTGTATTTGTAGCTATGTCATGTCATATTATTTACAGCTCATGCTACAGTAGCACTAAGATGTCAATCATTTCAAAGGAATATGCAGAAGTACTTATGTTTTTGTTTGATCAAATTATACAACAGCAATGAGGTAATAATTGTACATCAAAGATTTACTTTGTTTTTCATCTCTCTCTGAAGAAAAGGCACACGGATCACATACACTTCATACTAAATAGCCCTGTCTGAAGAGTAACTAATTCTGGAGATAAAAGACAATAACGATATTAATTATATTCAAGCGTACCTGATTTGGGGTCAATTTTCACTGTGATTGGAAGGACTTTTACTTTTTCATAGTACAAAAATTTTGTTTACTGCCTACACTGTAGGCAAAAATCAATAAATTAGATGTATTTACATTATTTCATAGCAAATTCCCCCAAAGTTGAGGGAGCTAAATCTCTTCAATTTCTACAGTTAGGATCTGATATAGGGAGTATTTTTGGAAGAAGTTTTGACTATGTGGTTATAGACTCAAGCAATTTTTTGTAAAATATAATTATCTCCATCTAATCCTGAGAGTTGTTTAGACAACCAGATGACATCAACCAAACCAACGATACCTGTATGTAAATGATAGCTAACGTAAACCAGTGCTGTGTCTCGCATCGCATACTTCCGTAAGGCAAGTGTGACAGGACTCCCACATATGGCAACATGAAGAGCACAAGTACCCAGATGGGATACTCATAACAGTCAGAAGGTCAATTTGAAATGTTGTACAGTCCTCACCCGCTAGCTATCTCCAATTCCAGCTAGCTAGCTAACAGCAGCAGTTTTAATTTTTCTAGCTTACACCAAACACTGCATGTTATGGATTTGTCTGGTGTTTAGGTATGGTAAATTGAACTGTAATCTTGACTGTTGCGTAATTCTGTTTTGAAAGGGTCACCAATGGCTCAAGAAATAAATTTTTACAAAACGTGTTAGCTAACTCATCAAATGCAACTGTTTTTTCTATTAGGAACATGTTTTAGCATGCTCAGTTTGAGACAACTTTGTGAGAATTCACGCATTACATGAGGAAGTATGCAGTGTACATACTGTGCCACTTGGAAGTCTGCTCTTGGAAGTATTCAAATTGAGACAAACACAGTTCATAGTTCTTCTCTACAGAGATTCTAGGGTAGAAGATGAAAGAACTGTCTTGTTCCATTCATGGTTAGTCTTCCACATACATTTTATACATGCATGCAAACATTTATCCACAACATCCTATTCCCCTTATTTCTAACTTGCTCCCCTCTCAACAGTTTTCTTAAATCATTAACAACAGAAATTCCTACAAAATGTCATCTTCATTTTTTGAGTCCTCATAAGTTGTATCATCCAGGATCTACATCCTGGTCAGACTGGTAAGGCAAAGGAAATATTCTTCTTTATTTCTTTGGGAAGTCCATCTAGAAAGTGAGGCAGAAAAGGCTGAAGAATTGAGACAGAAAGACAGAGAGAGACGTGAAGACTTGGAAGTGCATAGTTTTTTATGAGGAGCCGTTCCTGCACAGAGATGAATGAGGTCTTTCAGAGAGCGGGGAAAGCAGGCAGAGCGGGGATAGAAAGGTGTTGGTGACCTACAGGCTGTTGTTTTTTGGGTTTTTTTTCACCTCTCCCTGCTCTTGTGGATGTTAAGGATGGTGGTGGAGAAGGGGCTCTCTGATCCTCAACTGGCATTCAGCTGGTTGGTTTTCTTTCCAAACCGGCTTCAAGTTACCCTGAGGCTAACCCTATGCCCTTCGCCCAGTCTTAGTGAGCATGCCAAAAAAGAAAGAGTTGCGGCAATAAATCGGTCCCTGGACTTTGCATGAGAATATAGAAGTTCATACTTTATACAAAAAGGTGCATTCCTCAGAGCTTCCTGCGCCGTACATTTATGCATCTGTCAAAAAGAAGAGACATAATATGAAGAGATTGCAGAGGGTTTCTTTAATATCTTTAATTCTAGAGTCCATTTTAATAGAAGAATGTCAATTTTAGTGGTTTTCAAATAAAACTTACCTCTGCATTCATACTTGAGGTCTGAGAAGTATACCATCTCTTGTGAAAAGACAAAAAGACCTAGCCTGCCACCTGCATATGTCTTGTCATAGATGCTACCAGAATCAGCCATGATCTTCTTACCCTCATACATGACAACTCTGTGGAAAGCAAGGAAAAATTAGACATTTGAATGCCAAACTCATGAAGGGTAACTACCTACAGACTCTAAATTATTTTCTGCCCACCGAATGTGTCCTGTTCTCGGCCTGTGGATCAGATGCCATCTGTAGGCAGTGAAGTCTTTCCATCCAACGTTCTTTGGGTCGTGCCAGAGAGTGCGAACCTAAAGCGTGTAAAAAATAAAAAAAAAAAGACATGAGTTTTTCTGTTTTATTTAAGTTTGATTATCAAAAAACAAACATTTAAATTGCCCATGAAGGAACAGAAGTCCAATGTACCTGTCCTGGGGTGTTGCCTGTGTGCCAGAGGGCATTTCTGAGGTGCTCTCCTGGGCCAGTGGTGGAATTAACCACTTTGATGGACAGGCCAGAGTAACCTTGTGCCTTAGTTGGCTTATGTGACCAGTAGGTCTGTGTGATTTGCTTCCACATCACCACATAGAACCTGGAACTGGACTGGTAGCCAAACACAAAGCCGGCATAGTCATCATCCCTGTCAGTGTTGATGAAGAAAGTCCCACTGAAGTCCACTGCATTGAACTCATGGTAGCCTGAACAAAAACAGGTTGAAAAGGTGTCAGGACAAGAAGTGAATAAAAAAGCGCTTTCCTGTTAGTCTTGGCAAAGTTACACAGTCGGTCCAGAGAAATCTTTGGTACTTACCAACAGCAATGCCGGGGTCACAGTTAACAGTTTGAACCAGCTCTTTGCCCTGGTGGCGGACGACCCAGTTGGGATCAATCTGGGAGGTGCCTTTTGGATCCAAAGGAACCATCTGGAACTTGCGGAAGTCTGTCTCACTGATGTCAAAGTTCTCGGGACACACGTCATAGATGTCAGGCACATTGTCCTGATCAAAGTCATCTTTGCAAGCATCTCCACGGCCATCACCTGAAAAATACATATTCCATATTATTTAATAATAATAATAATGATACCCAGGGTGTATAGATATGTGTTCTAGCATAAAACTGCTTGTATCCATGCCCAATTTTGCTCACCATCAGAGTCCAGCTGATCAGGATTAAACGCCAGTCTGCAGTTGTCTTTATCATCAGGGATGCCATCATTGTCGTCATCATGGTCACAGGCGTCACCTTTGCCGTCCTTGTCATGGTCAGCCTGGTTGGCGTTGGGAATATACGGGCAGTTGTCCAGGTTGTTCTGGTGTCCATCCTCATCAATGTCCTGGTTGCTGTCGCACTTGTCTCCCACACGGTCATCATCTGAATCCAACTGCAAAATTAGAGTGTTTAAACATCCTAGTTAGACCTGGTTTATGGGGAAAATTGAGTATAAGCTTACTTGTACTCTATACACCACCAAATAACTGCTGCATTCATGTCTGAACATGTCTCTTTTGGCCTTTAATTGTGCGCTTCACTCTTTAAAAAGCACATCAGTTTAGACTTCCCCTATTCTTCTCCTAATTCCTGTTGTTTAACACATTCCTCTTTCTCAGTGTAGCATGGCACAGGTGGACTAAGCAGGACTAAGACAGCACACATGTAGCCCAAGGCAAGCCCATTCCTTAGTAATATCCACCCTGGGGCCTCTCCCTTCACATTAGCCAGCTAACGTCAATGGGTCATTGAAAAGACCCCTAGCCCCCCACCACGCCTTACTGAACTAATGTGCCCTTCAGCTGCATACAGGATTTACTCCACCTTTTACATGCCATGATAATGCTTCAGCAACTACTGAAGCCTGCTTTGACTGAAAGAGAGATATAAAAGAGAGCCCGGTAGATGAATGTGGATTATTGTTGCTGGGTAAGACTGAAGCAAATGGGTAACAGCAATGTGTGTGTTTGCTTTTACACACCTGATCAGGATTATGTTCTAGTGGGCAGTTATCACACATGTCTCCCACTCCATCCAGATCTGTGTCTCTCTGGTCAACATTGTAAACATAGGGACAGTTGTCCTTCTCATTCAGTATGCCTGGCATAAACGGAAATAAATTACATGAAAAGGCAGCACAGAAGTAGAAAATATAAAAGCATAGTCTCAGAGTTATATTGATTATTTTTGTTTACAGGTCTCACCATCTCCATCAATGTCCACTGCACAGGCATCTCCCTCTCCGTTGTTGTCAGTGTCTGTCTGGTCCGGGTTGCTATTGTAGGGGCAGTTGTCGCAGCCGTCACCCACATCATCACGGTCATAGTCATACTGCCTGGGATTGTACACGAAAGGACAGTTGTCCTGTTTGAAAAAGAGAAAAACGCAGTGTTAGAGAAAGAGTCAATGACAGTTTTTAAGGTGCTGCGGTTGTAATTTCCACTCCCTCCCTGCCCATTTACAGGGAGGGAGAGATGCAGGATGAAAAGCAGCTTTATTTGTAGGCTCTCTCCTGCATCAAATGTTGGGATTAGCAGCACACAGCGCAGCGCCTTCAGAACTCCACCTCAGGACTGGAATTTGAGGTTTTGGCTCAGTCTTGGGAGAAGCATTTGTTTTTCTTTTGAGCGCCACCCTCCTCTACCCTACCCCCGTCTCCACCTGTCCTCTTATTAGACAATGTGATGAATGAAAAAAAGAAGATGTGCACAGGCACCGTTTTGCACTTATTCCTTGTACAATCTTATTTCCTGTCTGGAAAAGTTTACTTACCCTATCATCAGGAATACCATCGTTGTCGTCATCATTGTCACAAGCATCTCCAGTGCCATCCTTATCATAATCTTCTTGCCCTGAGTTCGGGAGGTTGGGACAGTTGTCCTGAATGAACAACAACAGAGTCAGTCTCAGCCATTATAAGCAATATTTTGATATTTTCACTTTAACTCTGCAAAACATTGACATTTCTTTGCAGCTGCTTTGCTACTACGTACTTTTTTGCAGTGGTAGGTGGCGTTTTCCACACACACCAAATCTGAATTGGGCCATCCATCCAGATCTGTGTCCTCTCCACAGATATGGCCATTGCCAGCATAACCAGGTTTGCACTCACATCGGAACATGGGGTCAGCAAAGTGTCCAAGATAGTTACAGCGGGCGTTTTTGTTACAGTCATGGCTTCCATCAAGGCAGGGATTACGGGGTGAGCACACCTGTAGATTGAAGATGAGATGAATATCAGTGGTGAGACTAGCTCTGCATAGTTTAAATTCATGGCATTCTCTCCTTAGAAAGGTACATATTCATCACAACACATTAGTAGTATTTCTCCCTGTTATCAGTATTTGTTTAATAAATGTTGTCTCTCTTGCTCCGTTTTTGGCTTCAAACAGGAATCTACTTGCCTGCTTATTAGCAGCGGCCTGCTCCACACCATGGCCAAACGGCTGGGGTCCTGAGTAACGAGTTGGGCAGGGCAAACAGTTGTAGCCTGGAACGGTGTTCTCGCAGCGGTGCACCCCATTAAACTCGAAGCACGCGTCAGGAACCTCTTTGCACTGTTTTCATGAGAAAAAAAGAATCACAGTTATGGTTACGATGTTGCCTGAATTCAAATATATGACTTTGGCTGCTTTAATCATTGAACAACAGCTAAGGAAGTTTTACCTCATCGATATCTTTACACTTGATCCCATTGCCAGTGTATCCTGCTGGGCACTTCCCACACTTCCAGGAACCATCGGGAAAACTGGTGCACTTGGCACCAGCAAAGCAAGGGTTGGACAGACATCCATCTGAACACAACAATGCAGTCATCATTATCAAAATCCTTCATATGTAACCTGCTTTTAATCTTAGCAATCTTAATCTTCCAGTTATGATCTCATTAAGATGGTACACTTACGTATATAGAAAAAAACTTCAATAAATAAAACCTACATTGAAGCAGATGCCAACAATAATGTTATAAAGACTAAATTTTAAAAACAAGAATAATAAAAAATACCAAATACATGAATTATGTAGAACTCCTTTAAGTGATAAAATGCCTCACCGATTGGGCAGGGGGTCTTGTTGCACCTCTGGATGTCCTTGGCTTCACCGACACACTCTTTACCGCCATACTGTGGTGCAGGATTATTGCACAGGCGTTTCCGAGTCTGTTGACCACCTCCGCAGGTGAGACTGCATGAATCCCAGGGAGACCAGGGACCCCAGTTGCCATTGACTGATGAAGACATGAAGAAATCATGATTAATGTCTTCTCTTGCTTTACACAGTAGCAAAATCCAACTGTAGCGTGAAGAAACTTACTGGGACATGGAGACTTTGTACACGTTTCAGTTTGCCGGCCTTCTCCAACACAGTCCTTGCCTCCTAGCTGAGGAGTTGGGGAGTTGCAGAGGCGGATTCGGGTGATGACACCAGCACCACAGGTGACCGAGCACGATGACCATGGTGACCAGTGGCTCCAGCTGCCGTCTTGCTTGACTAAAGGCCGCAAAACAAGGTCAGAGATCAGTTATCAAGAGCCAAAAAGTTGGACCACAGTGAATTTAAATCCTAAAAAAGTCACACATGATGACAGACTAACTAAAAAACAAACTAAACTACATATGAATTATTTTCTGTCAAGCACGATGTTCTTGTTGTTGGTTAAATAAACTCACAGCGCTTGTCGCACTCCTGGAGGTAACAGTCTCGGGTTTGCACAGAGGTGCCCTCACAGTTGTTATTGATACGGTCGCAAGAGCGCCCTCGCTGCTGGATGCCACGCCCACATGACACGGAACAATGGGTCCATTCAGACCACGGCGACCAGCCGTCCTCTGCATAGTCGCTCGCTGAGCAGGAGGGAGAGGGAGAGAATATGAGAAGGAGATGAAGAGGGAGACAATAAAAGAGCTATTGCAGCGAAGCAGCACCCCCTCGCAAACAGCCCCTAACCTTAAATGAGGAGGGGAAGCTCTAAAAGCAGTGGACTAATGGTCTGGATTTAGCGGGGAGACACAGCTGTTGCGAGCATACGTAGAACACTAACTGGAGAAATAGAAAGGCCTCCTGTCCTGAGGATGGATAGGGATGCCCCACTGGCTTATGTTTTCCTAAAGAGGAAACAGCTTTTGAAAACATGGCCCTGGCTCTTTAATGACTTCAGCAAGTGGCTGAGGCCGGGATGAATGCGGCTCCCAATGTTTACTTAGGTTTTAGGGAAGCATCACAAGCCAAGCCTGCCAAGGTATGAAGAACATGCCACCTCCCCTCATGTAAAAGATGGCTTCACTAAACAGAAAACCATTTTTCCATTCCCCTTTAACCAATTTGGCAAATTGCAGCCATTTCAACTTGAAGATTCAAAGATGTTTTAGAGCACAAAGCGCCAATGTTCCAAACACATAAGCACCCTTTCATACTAATGCAGTTAAATCATCTTTAAAACTAGCATTTTTTTTCTAATGGAGAGAAAGCTTTACATCAAGGGAAATACTTGTGGTTTTTTGTTTTATATGGCAACTAAAATAGAAACAGCTCGCTCAGGGAATGGTACAGTGTTAGCTGAAATGTCATACACTTTAGGTTATGTGGACCATTAATGTAATATTTATAGTGCAGGTTTGCATGCCTGTAATTATTTTAATTACAGTGTGTCTTTGTATATCTATGCAGGTCATAACAAAATGTGTTGGAGATCGTAGATTAGAAATGCTTACGTGTTCCACAGCGTGGGCAGCACTCTCCATCGGGAACAGTAGCATTGGCACAGGGGATCAGGGGGCAGGAGATCTTGCGACACACGGTAGCAGAGTTCTGCAAAAGCACAGAGATCAAATTCATATTTAAATATTTGCACATAACTCAAGTTTTGCTGCAATTTTCCTCCAAATTTAGTCCAGGCACTCGGTCAATTCCCAGTGCTCAAATGGAATTTGAAACACTGGATCTTTCAAAACGGCGCCACTAATGTGGAGTTTGTGTGGTTGTTTAAATCCATTTAAATTAGTGCATGTTTGAAGATATGTTTTTAATCGAGGCTTCGCCCATGTCCGTGCAACCATCTCATTAAATTCACTATTGGTCATGTGAGTTTAAACATGGAAGAATGAGTAAGAAGCAAGGGTTCTGGCTGAGAACGGGGACCCCTGCAGCCAACCACCTGCCGACTAGGTCAGGGGAGGGTGGGAAAGAGGCCAAAGTCCTAATAATGGATATGGGTTTCAGCATGGAGCCGGACTGGGCACAGAGCCCTGAACAAGCAAAGCCAGCCTGCCAGCACAACCTGTGAGGGTTCACTATGAATGACTCAGGCATAAGAACTGCCTTTTGACTATGCATGCTAATGTTCTCCCTGCTGGAACTGATCACTGACAGGGAAAAAAGGGGAACCTGGAACAACTGTATCTGTACAGGAAGAAATAAGCAAATGAACCCACTGGTGATATGCGGGGATATTTCCTCCCAAGTATTTTACATCTACACCCTCCTGTCCACTTGTCAAAGCCAAAGTCTTGTTCTTAATTATGGGCAATGGATCACTTAAGTCCCTCAAGCCCCTCAGGGCCACAGCCAAGTTGAACTTCTGACACCAGACCTGTCATTACAACAATAAAGACTGTTGGCCTCCTGCCCAGTCGCCACACTACTTACTAATTACTGACCAGATCAGTTGTGTTGTGGTTAAGTGTGTCTGCCCCATTGTGGGTTGTCATCATAGTGTGTTTGTGTGTGTGTACATGTAAAGACAACTCAGAGCATTAAGTAAGTCCTCCTCACACGTGTGTTTAAGTACTCAAGATGCAATAGACACTGGTGGGAGCGCTGTGGAGATCTCACCTGACAAGTGCACTCGGTGCAGTCATCCACGGTCCAGTCGTCTCTGTTCTTGCGAACGATGCCATTGTGGATACAGACGCCACTGTGAATGCCAATGCGGGTTTTAATCAGTTTGTTTTCATCCGTCTGAGGAAAAGGGAAACAAGAAAAATAGGCTTATGATAATAAGTTGTTAGCTTGATGTTAAAAAAAATTGTGAAGCCCATTTTAAACATCACAAAGTAACTAAGATACAATTCTTAAGCAAATGCAGGAGGAAAGCAAATTCAGTGTCAGTACAGAGAAAAAGAATTATATGAAGTACAGAGTGATAAACAGTAAAACTACACAGTAAAAACAGTTTGCAGTTTTACTGATACTGATTTGCTGAAATTACAGATGATTTTCTGTCAGATGCCTTCTCAAGTTTCATTCACAGTGCAGACCTTTACAAATATTTAAGAGCTCCATATCTTCGTTGCTTAAAATACAGACAACTGTACACACATCTGAAGTACACAAGAGCAAACAGATAACCAGCAAAGAGGCAGACGTCCCTTAGGTTCTCCTACACTGTGTTCTGGGTTTGCTCCTTACCAGCTTGCGGAGTTCAGTGGACAGCTCCTTGACCACCACACCAAGACCCTTCAGCTCTTTAAACATACTGAGCAGGTCCTCGCAGGAGAAGCCACACACCATCTGCAGGTCTTCACCAGAATACAAAACAGTGAGAAAAACATTCATTTTTATTTCAGATTAAAATAATTTCATTCTAATATAGTTTAGAAACGTTTACAGACTGAGTGCATCAGATGCAGCAATGCCTACCTTTAGTCTTATGGCCGCTGTACTCAGTTCTGATGGCCGAGGAGCCATTGAGGTTCCTCAGGACCATGGTGTCAGTCATGGCTGAAAGAGAAATACTGCTGTGAATCGGTATACTATTTCAATGGTAATATATTAATTAATAAGGCCAAGCATAATGCCCCGCAACAGTAAATTATACAAAAAAGTAATTAGTTCATTCTGCAAAGGCTGGAGAACATACTGTGAGACCACAGAGCTCTGAGATATTTGTAAACTGGCATTCCTTTTTGGCATCTAGTAAACAGCTTCTCAGGCAGTGTTTGGTACAGAAATCAGCAGACAAACGTTGTACACGCAGATTTCTTTGATAAGGAATTGCTCGCACTTGGGAGTGCATGGACCAGATGAGTGATTGGTAAACAGTTTGAGTACTCACCGCTTTGGCATCCTTTGTTGCGTAGAATCGCTTCCAGAGTCGTTCCAAACACAAACCGCACGTTTTGTAGGACCCCCTGCAAGTATCAGTGTGCAGTTTAGGCACCGGTACACAATGCGAAAAGTTCATCACACTCAAAGTATTTGAAAAGAAATTCCTTCCTGACATATACTGCTCCATTCTCTCAGCTCTTACCGTGAACTTGTCCTTCACGGCTCCCTTGCCAACCCTGAGCTGCGCGCTGGCCGGAGTCTCCTGCGTCAGGATGCTCTGAATTGGCGCATCCAGCTCGGCGGTGTTCACCTCATCGCATCCCACGTACAGCTTTGCCCAGTCCTCCTGCACGAACAGCGTGATATTCTTCCACTGACCCGTAGCCAGACCCACATCTTCGATGGAAACCACCTGCTGCTTGTTCTCGGTGGAGAAAACAATGTCCAAGGTGTTCGCTTTGCCGTTTGAGACGATCTCAAACACAGGTCCGGATCCATCCTTCTTCTCCACAGTCAGGAGGCTTCCCCTGGTGCGTCTGAATTGCTTAAAGTTGAGCAGCAGGAGGAAACCCCGCTCGGCATGGATAGAATCGATCAGGTCCCTAAAGGAGTTCTCGGGGACCGGGGGGATCAGGTCCGGGTTGAGGATCTTGTAGGCGGGGCTGTACGGGTCGTCTCCTTTCACCAGGGTCACCCCGTGGCTCTTGCTGGGGACTTTGACGAGCTCAAACAAGTCATACACGCTATTGTCGTCTCGACTCTCTGCGGGTGAATAACAATAAGGAGTCAGCCTTTGTGAGGCAGTGCGCTGGATTTCTATTGTTTTCACTTTTAGAGTATTGCAAAACGTTTTTAAAGCCATATCAGCTCCTTTTATATTCTTTTGTTTATTTAAAAAAAAAACAAAAAAACAAACACAAGCTTTTTTTTTCTCATCTTCCACAAGAATCATTCTGACAAGTTTTAACCAGTTCAAACTGAGACAAACTCACCTGCGACTCTCGCAGCCTCGCAGGTCCAAAGCATCAATAACAAAAATATCCCCGGCAGCTTCATGGTGAAACACAAACCTGCGGTCTGTGACAAATAACCACAAAACACACAGCAGTTCCACTGTAATTTAAAGCATTAATGGCACTGTCGGAAAGAGTCAGCGTGCAGCAGGTTATACACCTAAAATACAACTGCCCAAAGAGCGATGGCTGATGCTGCTGCAAAAACACTCATAATATTTACCACTCACCTGCTTAAAGCAGCAGATCCAAAGTAATAAAATCCGGAAAAATGTGGAGAAATCCAACAATTAATCCTCAAGCATGAATTTGTGACAAGTTGTTTTTATATATATGTTTATATAAAATAAAGTTCCACTGCGAAAAGAAGGAAAATGATTTTTTTTAAAAAAAAGAAATTATTTTATTTTAGTTTTTGTTATATAGAAATTTCTCCCTCCGGTTTCAGCCGCTAAACAGCTTTTTAAGCCGAAGGGGGGACAAAGTGCTATTTAAATAGTTTGATGCCATTCCTAAGAAGTAGCCTCGTCCAATCACGGTGAGGGGAGAAAAAGGGACGAGCTTATCCTCTCAGGAGAGAGAGAGAGCGTTTTCCACTGCGGGACCAACTTCACTGCGTTGCCTTCAGAGTCTTAATGGTCCAGTGTTTCATCTGAGAGTCCATCCATCAGCCCTCATAGGCATTTCCGTCTCACAGCTACAGAGGGACGTGACACATTTATAGCGATGTGTTTCTAACATTCACAGTAGAAAAAAAAAAGTCATGCACAATGTTATTCTCTCATCTCTTCAGCTGATTAAATTACAGCTTTTTGGGTAACAATATATGCTCTATCATATTTCTTTGATATCTTTATGGAAACTTTTGTGGATTTGGTTCATATAATGTCAGTTTTCAGACTTACTTCTGCTCTGAACCTTTTATATGAACTTGTTATATTCCTCATACTAATACTGTGGTGTATTAACTTAAAAAAAACAAAACAACAACAACAAATAAAACATAAAAGTTACACAATGAACCACTTTTCTACCCCTGCTTAAATAGATGAAAGCCAGATATCAGAGTATATTTGGTATGACTTGAGCTTCACAGATTATGAGCCTCAGTTTCCTGCAGTTCCAGATTCATCCGCTAGGAGCCGACGTGAGTTCACTCCAGAGATGCCTGAGGCATTTCAAGGTGTTGCTGCAGCACACCTGAACTGACACACTGTTTTCATTGCCATTTAGTTCAGAACTATGCAATAAGGTATTATATAATTTATTTTAGCATATTTGGGTATTTTTTTTAATGCACCAAGCATCAGGCTGAACAAGGCTCAACCAAACAGAAGTGTGGGAAGTGGGATTGGCATATAGAAAACATATAAACCTGTATGAAATTATACAAATTTCTTTAAAGTAGCTCTTCCCCGCCAGACCACGCACAACTGTTCAGTTTTGTTTAAGATGGCCAGCTAACACGTTCTGTGTTCCTGGTTGAAGTGTAGAAGTGATGTCGAGCAACTATTTTAGCTGCTGTTCTTACATATAAGTAGCACAGATGCTCTCTAAGAAATACCAATATTTTGCTATTATAATAATCCATTAATAGTCGGTAATGAGCAGTGTAAGATTAATGAAAGCAGCTGTCCCGTAGTTCTGGCTTCTCAGTGTAAACAGATGTCAGCTTCACACATTAAACCTCCGAGGCAGTTATTTACAAAAAAGTCTTTGGTCGAATCATCTAATTTAAACAGCTGTTATACTTTTTATACTAAATAAGAAAAATGCCATTAATTTATTGAGAGATTTATGAAGCACGGGAAGCAGCACAGATTTGCAGGAACATCAGATCTACCTAAGGAGAGATGTGCAGGAAGAGACTTACATATGAATAATTTCTATCAATTAGTTCTTCTGGTCAGGTTGCAAATGCCTCAGCTTTCTTTGGTACTGCACTATTGCAGTCTGTTTCATCCGTGTGGTTTATTCATACATGCGCTGTGATCTTTGCCTTTCATTGTTTGTATCTAAATAAGATGCAATGTTTCCTTGCCCTTCCAATTTTCATCGGTCAGGAATGTAACCTGCTGCCTTTGATAGACATTTAGAGGACAGACTTATAAGACATGCTAGCCAAAGATCAAGGGAAAGGGAGAATTTAATAGCAAAATCCCCCCCCCCCCCCCCCCCCCCCTCTTTTC
>VUQG01044632.1:62320-74837 GCA_015106755.1 Etia nguti | reverse complement strand
TAACGTGATAGCAGACACATCCACCTTTTGACAGAGAAGTACTCATGCTTATCTGCTATTCTCAGACACAGAGAAGCTCTTTTGGCTCTCCTTATGAGTGTAATTTATCTAATTGATGCTTAATAGACATACCTTTATGAGTAATTTGACAGGCTTCAGAGCTATGAGTTTAACAGATAGTGGTGTGATGATACTGAATGGTAGTTTAAATGTCAGGGAATGGAGCTGTACCCTGAGGGGTCCTGAGGTCAGAGCTGAGCTGACTCTTCTGGTGCCTGCGTGTCTGTCTCAGAATCAAGAACCTCAATGGAAACTGTAGGTAGCTTGTTTGAGCCTGCGGCGGACCCAGTGTCACCCGGGTGTCAGGTCAGTTGGCTGGATTTCGATTTAAAAGCTTAACAATAAAGATTTGTCGGTTGGAGAGGTGCTAACCTGAATGAGCAAATGGAAAGACTGCACAAATCGTGTGTTTGTTTGAGCTCATTTGGTGTTTGGTTCTTAATTTTGTGAGCTTAGCTTGCAAAGAGGGGAAATCATGCTGAGAAGAAAAATGTGCTGCTGTTTTGGCATCTGTGAATATAAATAAAAGAATCAAGGGGGAAATTTTGTGTGAATACACACAAGACTGCTGTGCAGATGTGTGTACAGTGCACATGCATGTGCATATGTAGATACTTGGCATCCTCTCTGAAAGACGACCCACAACAGAAGAGAGGAAAAGAAGAGGGAGAAGTGAGTGGAAGGTAAAGACAAAGGAGAGAGAAAGAAGAGACACAAGGAAAGAAGAGAAGATGATGCACAGAAAAGAGGAAATGGAGACAAGAAAATGAAAGGAAAAGAGATAATGAAAATTTCAGATAAGGAATATTCAAAGGGAATGAGGATAAAGAGAAATGAGAAGGAGGAGAGGAAGAAGTGATGGGGGAAAGCAAACAACAAGAGCATAAAGACAAGGAAATGGAAACGAAGGGAAAAATTAAGAGAGAGGAAATGAGGGAAGCAAAGGAAAAAACGTGGAAAAGAAGTGACAAACAAGCAAAAAGAATCAGGGAAACAAACCTTCTCTCAATCCAGATTCTTCCGTTAGTACACAACATATTTGTTTAGAGCATAAATTCCAGCTGAGAACTGTTGTTTTAAATCCAATACATGTTTGACTGCATGTTTGGCAATGATTGTCTCGCTAGTTACTCCACTTTGCGAACATCTGCAACTTGTTTAGTGTGACCACACACACATACTACTAAAATATTCTACATTTAAGACAACAAATCAGGCATGAACACCAAACAGTGTGAGATTGAGATTATTCATGGCTTTGTTTCCTCTTCAACTACCTCAGTAAGTCATCTATGGCTCGCCTACAAATGGGCCAAAATGCAGCTGCGAGGCTACTCACTAGATCCTCTATGCGGTGTCACGTAACACCTCTTTTGTCTCCATTGGACTGTCTACCCTAAAATTCAGAT
Source organism: Etia nguti (assembly GCA_015106755.1). NCBI lineage: Eukaryota > Metazoa > Chordata > Actinopteri > Cichliformes > Cichlidae > Etia > Etia nguti. Next base: position 73,368 of record VUQG01044632.1, on the reverse strand, counting down.
TTAAATTTAAGATCTCATTGTTCACTTTCAGAGCTTTGCATAGTCAAATGCCTGGTTCCAATAGGAAACTCTTGCACCAATATATACTGTATAATGTGGAGATCACTAAGCTCTTCTGACTAAAACTGGTGGTTCCTTGTTCTAGACCAGGGTTGTGTATAAGGCCTGAGTGCTAGAATCAACCTGGGAAAAACTCAAATCTGGCCCACTGGCCCACAAACAAGCTCATTACTTATTTGTGTGGGCTTGCTTTTAACTTTTTGGTATTATCATTGTGTTTTAATGTTTATATTTGCTGATTGTTGTTGTTAAGCACTTTGTGATCCTTATTAGAAAATGTTTGAACACACGCAACATCATTGGCTGAAGATGATCTGTAGCATTGGCATCACCATCAGAAGTGTAAACATGTCCTGCTGTTGGTGTAAAATTGCCTTATTTGATTGTTTTTAACTCATGCCCTAAGATACTGAGCATGAGTATGAAAGCACACAATATGAGACAAAAAGGAGAACCGTTTAAAGGAAACCATAAGAAGTAATCATCTAAGATGTTAAAGTCTCCTTCTTATATTTTAAAGGTGGCATAAACCGGAACTGTCTGCACAAACACAGGAGAGCATGTTATCTCTCCACAGAAATGCTTTGCCTTGTCCTCAAAACCGGGACTTTCTTTGTTTAAGGAAGCAGTGTCAACCACAAAGCCAGCATGCTGCCTAACAAGAGGACAGAAAAGCAGAAACAAAGAAAAGGTGACGAAGAGGAGATAATGAACACAAGGACACAAAAAACTGTGCAGTACATGCACATACATGCTATTTCACAGGCCAGTCACTGAGTGGAATAATCCATCATCTGCTATTCCCTGTAAGTCATAACATAGAAGTGACATTATTTTATGACCGTTGAACAAAACTTTCCATCGCACCTCTGTTTGCCCTCCTGTTTCTGTTGAAGTTCAGCGTCGTGACAGGCCATGACCCGTCCTCAGGCCTGCTTTCACATTCTACGGTACTGGGTACACCGTCCTGCTGTAAGTTAGTTTTCCCGTAATGTAGCGTCAGAGGAAAGTGATTCAAGAGGTTGGAATTGAAGGTGATAAATTTATTGGTAAGCTGTCAGTCATTTGGTGGGTATGACAGGAATGATGATACACCTGATGTTGTATAATACCTACATGGAAAAACACAAATGAATGTTTCCCGGAATTTATGGTACCATCTTAAAAGGTTGTTCAAGAAAACATGAAATGCTGAATAATAGGTTAGTCAAAGGCAAGAGTGGGAAATTAATTTTCCCAAGGGGCTGAATGGGAAACAGACTGTTGCAGAGGGACGCACCAATAAGATTATAAAGAGGCCAAATTAATGCTGAGCAGAATTGAGTTGACCAAGAGCTAAATAACACCGAATTCCCATAAGGATGCTCAAAGTTGCAGCTTGTGCTGTCACACTTCTGCAATTTATAACAGCGTGATGAATTGTAGCCTCTTAAAGTTATTCCCACGCCCTGCTTGCAATTATTACTGAGAAGATGACATGGGGAATTTTTCCCAGTCGGCAGCTCATAGTCACAGTAAATTCAACATGGCGTGAACTCGGCACATAGTCTTCTTTGCCTCATCATCAGAGGGAAGATGAGCCAGAGATTCTGGGTTAATGCAGAGAAGGAAACTGGGGGAAAAAAGGCCAAAAAAATGGGGCAATTTTCATTTTGCATCATGCTTGTAGGTGTTCGTGTTTGAAGATGTCTTTTTAAAAAGATGTCAAAGCTCCACGGTCGTGCTTTCCAGATGAGAGAACTTACTTGACATAAATTATTTACCATCTTAATCATGTATATGTTTATCTGCTCACAGCCCAAAATCTATAGATCACAGATGGCGGGATGCTGCACCTGCATCCATTCATCTATGTTCATGTCATATCAGCCTGCGCTGGTGTTTGTGTGTGTCTATGACCATTTGGAGTATATCTGCTTTTGTTTCATTTATGTAGCAGCAAAGCCAAATACTTTGTGGCTCCAGCTTCTCGACTGTGAGTACGTGCTTCTTTCCCGCATTATTTGATGTAAGCAAGACATTTTTTTTTACTATTTTTGGACAATTTTACAGACATAGCAATCAGTGAGTCAGGATAAAATGGACGTTTTTAAGTCTTTGTTCTTCTCGTTAAGCTTCGTAAGACTTCTTGCCTCAGCATTTCAATAAAACTACTTGTATTATGACTTTGTAAACAATACAACACCAAGACAGACAGACAGATGGATAGGCATTCTTCAACGCCACCAACCCGCTCTGCTTCTTTACGGCAATTAAGCCGCACAAAGCGCGTAGACGCAGTGCTTCGATGGACAAACTGAGCCTGTACTGTATACATCTTATTAAAATGAAAGGACACTGAATGCCCAAACTTGCCAGGGCATTCACAGAGCCACACTAAAGGTTTTGGTCAATAATCCAAAACAATGAAGTGACTGTTAGACAAACTCTGTCAGACCCGATGCACTCGGGAGCTCAAAATCCATTTTCCAGTGATGCAGACCTACAGATGACCACCTGTACATTTCTTTCACTGAATTCCCCTTTTTATGCTCTCACTAATTCCCAATAAACTACCCATTGGTGTGTTCACCCATGACATTACTGCGACCAAGCCAGGATCATTATAGCTGGGTCTGCGTTAAAAGACATTAGTTGCCACAGGCTCTCTGCGCAGTGATTTCTAAATATCTAATAGTGTCTAGGAATGTAGTCTTGATCCAGTTCCATCTTCAGCCTATTAGGAGGTCACGGTGTGCCAGCTTCTTTTCATGGGCTTCCATGGACAATGTAATTTGCATTCCAGAGCTCAGTGGGTTGGGGGAAAAAGACGTCTGGGTGTTCTGAATCATCTGATATAATTGCTGCTGAGAGCGTAACTGCCGATTCTATTTAATTCTAATGGGGCCTCCGGTGAAATGTTTTCCCCAAATTTGGCAAATTAATACAAAGGCCTGTCTTGACCATTAGCAACTTCACAGCTGTTAACCAGCTGTTTACAGTCGGGGAAAAAAGATACTCTGTTACACAGGCAGCGGTGCACGAATGAAAACTTTTTAATAGGTATGCCTGTCATTTTGCTTCAAAATATACTACTTTCATTACATATTAGTGACACATGCTCTTCTACTCAAGTGCAGTCATGTTGTTGGGCCACAGCTCTTTTTCATTTCACTCTTAATAACGGCCTTTATTAAATTTACCTAAGGAGGAGACACTGTTAGACAGTAGCAATGTATGAAAGCAGTTTAAAGCACAAAGGTTCAAGTCTAATTAAAACAGGAGTCATAAACATGTTTTCCCCTTATATAGAATCATTAGATGGTACACTGTCTTGTGATAGTCTGCCTGTAAAGAAGCTGTTGCACTTTCTTCTTTGGAAATAACTTTCCAGACTCATTTCACCTTCATGGAATGTTTTTTTTTTTTCTGGGTGGATCAAACTCGTTTTTGGGAAAAATAAAGCGGGTGAACTCTGCTCATATAGGTTGGTGGATTAAATGCTCCCCGAACAACACCGTTTTTAGTTTAATTCAGTTTTATTTATATAGCGCCAAATCACAACAACAGTTGCCTCAAGGCAGTTGGGGCAGAAGAGAAAATACTTATCTACTGCTGTTTTTTTCAAAGCAGCTGGATGTTACAGCTATGCAAGGTGTGCTTTAGTATTGATGCTGTGATGCAACGGGCTATAGGAACAAGGAGAATATCTCTCATCGCATATAGATCACACTGAAGTGCACTGGGTAAGTGTCATTTTTTCAATTTGGAGGGTTAAGACTGCCCCGGACCAAAGACTTTGTGGAAACAATTCTTTCTATTTAGTAGAGATCTTGGTAATGCCTTTGGGTAGTTACCCTCATGGCACACTTTACTAGGGGCTTGCTAGTATCTGGTTAGACTCATCTCACCACACGATGTTTCTCCAATCTTCTACTTTTCAATTTTGGTATGGCGATGTTAGTCGTAGCCCCAGTTTCCTGTTGTAAGCTGACAGGAGCTGACATTCAGAGATACTCTTCTGCATATCTTGGTTATAATGAGTGGTTATTTGAGTTACTGTTGCCTTCCTATCAGCTCAAAGCAGTCTGGACTTCAATGAGGCATTTTGACACAGGGAACTGCTGCTCACTGAATATTTTCTCTTCTTCACACCATTCTCGCTAAACTCTTGAGATGGCTGTGTGGGAAAATTTCAGTAGATCAGCAGTTTCTGAAATACTCAGACCGGTTAACAGTGATGCCGTGTTCAAAGTTTGACTGTGTACATGCCAAAATATATCAATTATAAACCTAGTGACTTTGCAACCCCAAATAACTTTTAAATAAGTTTATCCTGCAAGTTTACGTTACAGCTTTATTAAAAATTCCATCTAGTGTCAATATCACTGATCATACCAACAAGAGCACAAATTCCACAATAATTCATGTCATGGATACAGTCAACCAATGCATCGATATTTTACTACAATGATGAGTTATATTGTGAGTGAAAAATCAAGTGCAGATAAAATAAAGCGGTAAGTGAAAACAAAGCATATCAGAGCTCCAAACAGGACTAAGGCCACTCTGTGGTGTCCTGCCTAGCAAACTTGTGATTTGCTTCACTGCCACCCCAGCCTGCATCTGTAGACTTTGTTGCTCTTGAAAAGGACACCATTATCTCTGGGAGTTCAATATTGCTGTACTTTAAAGGTGGCAATAATACATAACCTGAGATGAACACAGTGCTCTTTGTTTTATGTTGTTGAACTTTCTTTATGTTGGGCTTTGTTAGCAAAATCTTGAGGTCTAACCACCAGTTAGAGAATGCAATAGCATTTTGATAGTTCTACAACTGGATTCTAACATGATGTACTTGCTAAGGCACCTGCAGAAAACTGAACCAGAATAAACATGAATTTGCTTTTACAAGTGGAAAATCACTTCCCCCTCAGGCCTATTACTCTGCATATAAGGCCTCCATCACTCACCTTTTATGTAACAACATGCGCACATAGGCATTCATCTTCAAACAGCTCAAGTTCAGTAGTTTGGGGGAATTATAAACAGTGGACATCTTTTAGGACCGCTCAAACATTCTTTTGGCACACCCACTTCAACTGCGGTGACCTGACGTAAAGCAGCAATAAACAACTCGTCTTTATTTGGTGAGCCAAATAGGTCACCTGTCACGTCCACGTTCCCAGCATACCTAAATATTCCGAGAGCCTTGTTCTGTATGCTATCTTCATTTATCTAAGACCTCGACAGAAATCCCTGTTATTAGCTTTTAACTCACTCAACATAATAAGAGACATTACAATACCCCTCCTTGTCCTGCGTCATCAGTGAAAGCAACTCACAGCACATGGAGGACGTTTGGACAGGCCTGATTTCAATGGACTTTGCGTATCAGGTCTGTCACGTTCGGAAGCTGCACATTTTTGTTTGGGAATAGCTTTTCAAATGCGCTTTCTCTTAGCAATTTGGTTGTAATTGCTGCAGTGCCTGTGAACCTTACTTACAGGGAGAGTTGGGGAAAAAAAAAAAAGAAAGAAAAATGCTGTGCTGAAATGAGTCAAGGGGGCATGGACAAAGAGGAGGATTGGTCTAGACCTGCACAGCCAAAATCAAGCAACACACAATTAGATGAGTGTGCCAAATGCCAGCAGTTACGGAGAAGGGGTGTGGATCCAGACCTGGCAGTGACACGCAAGGCCAGAAAAAAAAAAAAGCCTCTCAGTGCGAGCTTTGCATGCGTACTGCTTGAAGCTATGGGTAATTTGCACCTTGCCCATCCCAACATCCGTGGATTGTTTACATCAGGTGTAATGGTTTTACTGAAGGATATGTGCCACACCTCATTTGTCATACATTCACATCTGTCATTACCCTCCTAGCCTACTGAACACAGTCTGAAGCAGTCGGTTCAGCTTGGATGACTTTCGTGGCCCGAGGCTCACAGACGAGTCAACGTTATTTTCAGGATTCGACTAGTCTGGCCTGCAGTTCTTATTCATTTTGATAATGTAGGGTAATTTAATATTCACATTTGCTCTTAAGAGAGATTATCTGGTTTTAGAACATTTTTACTTTCCATGTTTTTAATTGCATTGTACTGACCTTTTACCTCTGAGTAGACTGACATGTCTCTGGATCAAATACATTGTCACAAGACTGTAACCATGAACTTCTTGTTCGCCCTCCTGCCTAAAGATAGTTTCCGATTTATGACTCTCTACTACAATGTGTTTCCTTTTCATTGTTACTTTTTCCACTGGCCCCAGTATGACCTTCCTCGCAGGTCGCCATCACCAGGTTAAGAGCCTCTGAGCGAGACGACATCTTTCAGCAGCTGTTTAGTGCATGAATGAACAACTGACATTTCAATGAATCCTTCAGCCACCTGTTCATGCAGGAGACGCGAATTAGTGTCCAAGCACTCATTTGAAGAAATCTTTCTGGCTTAGCTACGAAATATTCTGAGTAGCTGCCTCTAAAACTGATCTACATTGGTAGGATATCATTCGTTTATCTTTTATTCTTCCACATGGTGTTCTATCATTCACTTCAGCTAGGTTTAGGCACACGAAGCACTTCGCTTATATTTGAGGAAAAAAAGTGCTGTCAGTCATTTGAAAGTCATTTTTTAAGTGTGAGCTTTTTAGTTTTGTTTAGTGTTAATATGACACAAAATTAAAGTATGTAGAATTAATTGTTGCTCCTGTGATAAGTAACGCAAATATCATTTCAAACAAGCATTAAAGCATCACAGGATTCCTTATGCTTTACAATAAGGAGTCGTAGATAAACTTTATATAGCTGCTCTTTTTTTCAGTTGTTCTTCCTATACATGCAAACTGTCATCTATTCAGAATCAAGATGTTTGCTTGCTGGAGGCAACATCCTGACTGTCATGTCACTTCATGTTAACAGTGCACTTGAAGAATCAGTGGGACAGTAGAAGTTATGTGTACATGTTCTGCAGTTTAACATCTTGACAAAAGGCTTATGTGATGCCTGTGTCTGACGCTGAGAACCTCTCAGTGTGTTTGGTCTCAGAGGGACAAACCCTTTGTTTACCAAATCCGTCTGACAAAACAGATGTTAACATTTCTGTCACGCAGACATTCATCCAAGTGTTTATTTAAAGCCTCCCTATTTCTACTTCCATGTTTGGCATTTTATCCTGTGGCTTTAGCATAAAAGCTAAGCTCGATATAGGTAACCTGCTTCCAGAGCTGTTGTTTTTGTGTCGACCACACTTATTCGGGTACAAAAAGGGAATGCAGTGCTATGTAAAGTCAGTTTTAAAGATTTTGACAGACTTTGGAGGCAGCTATTCTTTTTCACATCTGTGAGCCCTAGCCATTGAAAGTCAAACAAAAAACTGTTGTGCTGACTAACATGCAGGCTTAAGTTAAAAGGATTAATGTGAGGTCCCCAATACGAGTTAGAGAAAACTGCTTATTTAATGGCTTGTAAGCCTATTAAAATGACCAAACTACCTATAGATTTTGGTATTAGGTTTGCGGCAGTCTGTGGTGCATAAAAACAGCTTGGCACACACTAACTTATATTTTGTTGCACCTTTATCTAATCAGCCAGTCACATTTCAGCCAGTTTTAACCACTGACTACATTTAGACATGAAGTCACTTAATGTTCCAGCTGCAACGATCTGATGTTAGGTCAGGAGTTTTCCATAAATAAAATGAAGTCGCTTTTTGGTCTCAACAATTCAGGCTGCTGGTGGTGATGTAATGTTGCAGGGGACATTTCCAACCTATGCTGACCACGTCTGTCCCTTTAAAATCACGGTGTACCCATCTTCTGATGTATGCTACCATGTCACAAAGCTCAGATCATCTTACTCTTCTTGAACACTGAGTTTATTGCCCTCAAATGACTTCCACAGTCACCAAACATGAGCATAGAGCACCTTTGAGATGAGGTGAAATGGGAGAATGACATTATTAATCTGCAGTTTGACAAACCTCCATAAATCCTGTCAATGATTTATGCCACAAAGAATTAATGCAGTTCTGAAGGGAAAGGTGGGTCCATATTGGTACTAACAAGGTGAACCTAATAAAGTTTCTGCTGAGTGTATATCCAAGAAAGAAAGGAAATCTTTCTCTGATGGTTGTATATATGGGGTTTATGTTCTCTAGTTGGCTCAGTAAACCTACCTACTTGCAAGGTGCTTCTTTGGGATTTTTTAAATGCCAAAACTGAGTTATTTATTCAAAACAAATTGCATTTGAAAATCAAATTTTCAAATACTTAGGAAAATACTTGTATAAAAGTTATATCTGTGAACCAAAAGCTGAAACTTGAGACTTTAAACATTCAATTTGAGCTGAGCTGATATCAGCTTGTCACTGATTTCCCTATAAGGTTATTATTAAACTGTAGATCATTAAAACCTAGTTAGGAGCTTTAAATGGGTAAATTTCAATCTATTTATCGCAAAGGTTTTCACTTATTAGTAAAAACAAACAAAACCCCCCTTACATGTAAATACATAATGCCTGATGTGACGAGTATATAATCTAAAAAAACCAAGTTCAGAAAAAACAAAACCCAGTGTGTCTGTTTGTTCCTCTTTCTTTCCCAGCTTTCCTGTCTTCTGTGGAGAGAAGATGCAAGTGAACATCAGAAATTGAAGAATGGAGCAATGGAAGAAGATGGGCTCCTCTGTTGAATCATGATTTCTTTTAGGTGTGGGTGTGTGGGTGTGTGTCACTTACCTGGAGAGCACTTGGCACCAAGATGGGAAGAAGGCAACACAGGGGAGACAAAGTTATCCAATCCAGCTTTATTTCTAAAGCACTTTAAAATACCCAGCACAGGACCAAAGTGCTGTACAGTAAATAAGTTAAGAACTATAGAAAAAAAAAACCCAGCAAAAAATAAAACACATAATACATACAAATTAAAACAGTGCTATATTAAAAAAAAACAAGATAAAACGGCATAGAATCAACTAAAACAATAAAAATAAAAATAAAACCAACATCTCACAAGGTGTCAAAGGCCAGGCTGAAGAGATGGGTTTTCAGAAGTGATTCTAAAACAGGCAGAGAAGAGGCCTGTCTAATCTCTAAAGGCAGATCGTTCCACAGTTTTGGAGCTGCTACAGCAAAAGCACGATCTCTAACGTTACAGTCAGTCCTGGGTAAGTTCAGGAACAGCTGATCAGCTGACCTGAGAGAGCGGGTGGGCATATAAGGCTGTAGCAGCTCAGAGAGATAAGATGAGGCTAGGCCAGCGGTCCCCAACCTTTTTTGCGCCAAGGACCGGTTTATGTCCGACAATATTAAGGTGTCACGGATAAATACAACAAAATAAAACCAGATCTCAAAAGGGGAAGCAACACAATATTAGGCCAATGGTTCGTTATGCCTGATGGGTGTACATTTACTATACTTGCATTATGTGAAATGTATTATATATAGGTTTGTATTAACTAGATTAAGAGCTTCTTTTATAAGGAAACTGTCTGTTTGATTGAGTTTATTAGATTTTTCTGACACATTTAATCACGTCTGACACTGATGTTTATCTCTTTCCTCCTCTTGGCAGGTTTTGCAAAACAGTGTTTGCATCGAGATTCATACCGGAAATGTTACAGCGGTCCTGTGCTTTGTCAGCACACACTTTGTCAACAGCGAAGGAATGCGATCACTGTAATGTCTCTTAAACCTTCATATCCCATTAAACAGTTGCTTATTTTGGCAGCACTTCAAATTAGCCAAAATATTTTCAGGAAATCATTCCCAAAATATTTCCTTTTTTCCCTCCTCTTGAGTCACAGTTGACACTAACCAGGCCTGTTTCAGCAGCTCTGTTGATCAGGTTGCTGAGCAACAGCAGGGATACAGGGAGCGAGTGGGAGTGACTGCAGGGTAACACGGGGAGCTCATGACCCTCATGAAAAGGCCACAAACCCAGTGAGATGCTTAAAGATGTTGACATGTGCACAGTACATCCTGGCCATGTGTTCATGACTATAAAAACGAGACACCGAGCTCAAATGTAGTAAAACTGACAGTTTAACAGCATTTCAAGTTCTGATTGACACTTTCTTTCTGACATTAGAATTTAAAAGTTGTTTTACTCACAAGTATTTGAATTATGCTTCAGTGTTAAAAGTACTCCACTCAGATCTTTTTAATGCACAAAGATTTTGGTTAGTGAGTCTTCATTTGTTGATTTTGCTAATTAATCTATTTGTATTTGGCAATTTTATATAGCCTTCATTGTTCAAAACAAAGATTGTCTGTCTCTTGATGTCAACCTCAATCATGCACAGTCATCGCCAGTTTATAAATTGAATCTAATAACGGCAACACAACATTAAAAAGGTTAGGAGAAGTAGTGTAATATAATGAGAATACACCTGGTAGTACACCACAGTATTAGGTATTAAAATTAGCAACAGGTGAGAAACGTAACTGGCCATAAAAGAGGAGATCCTGGAGCTGCTGATCTCTTCAGAAGTAAACATGGGGAGGGGTTGACTGTTTCGGCAATAAATTAATGTCACTTCTGCGACGGCAGACATGTGGGGTTGTGAGAGCGGACCCAAACGCTAGCACTAGCTTGGATGCGAGTGAGCTTTATTAATAAGTTTGGTGGTACAAACAGAAACATAAAGGGCATGAACAGAACCTAAGGATTACCTATACTGGGAAAACCTAACAAAACGGACGGGAAACCTAAAGACACGGAGGGAGACGACACAGACGGACAGGCAACAAGCAGGAGAAAACACAGGGCTTATATAGGGGCAATCAGGGAATGGGAGACAAGAGGGCAACGCAGCTGGGAGAAATTAGAGCTGACAAGACAGGGGAAACGTAAACTGAACAAACTGACAAGACACGGACCTTCACAATAAAACAGGAAATACACAGACGCAGACCGGAGGGGGAGAGAAAAACACTGAGGAGCACGAGGGAGAGCACAAACATGACGGGCTGGGGAAACATGGAATAAAACACAAGGAGGGGAAACCCAATA
>VUQG01044632.1:35769-49373 GCA_015106755.1 Etia nguti | reverse complement strand
GAATTAAATATTGTGACTGTCCAGCTGACTGATGACTAGCTGCTTGCATGCAGACTGTGTGACTAACCGTATGGTTAAATCCCGCTCTGAGCTGACTGCTCAAAGCATGGGTTGCAATTACAGCAACATAATGACCGTATGATTACAGGTTAAAGACTGAGGTGTTTTTTCAAAAAGTTTGCTAATCTTTTCAGGATCACTCACTATTGTTACTGTATTAATAATAACCATAATTATGACTTTATTTATATAACATTGTTCAAGCTCCACATTACAACGTGCTTCACAGGAGCAACAGAATAAAACATAAGTGACAAATGTAGAAAAAAAAAAAGACACTTCAAAGTAAATTTAAGGGGAGGGAAAAGCCTTCTCATCAAAGTATTTTTCAAGAGCTGATTTGAAGGAAGTGACTGACTTGATTTCGCCAGACAGGTTGTTTCAGAGCCTCAGGGCTCTGACTGCAAATGCTTTGTCCCTTTGAGTTTTCAGTTGGGCCCCTGGAAAAGGCAAAAGACCTCTGGTGCATATGGTAATTACTAAGAGGTCAGAAATGTAGATTGGAGCAAAGCTATGAAGGACTTCAACAGAAATCAGTAAAATCTTAAATTCAGTTCTAAACATAGTGTAAAAAGGTGGGAGAGATGTGATCTTGTCTCCTTGTTCTAGCTGAAAGTCTGGCAGCTGAGCAACCACTGAAAGAGGTTGCTGCACCGAAAACTTGCATGTAATTCTTTTGGTCACTAGCAGATTGCTGCAGTTGCCCGTAGTTTGCATGGAAGATGGCAACTTGTATGCAAACACTCGCTAACGAAACACTGAGCAGTTGTGAAAATTTGAAGGTCAACGTTTCTGGTTTGCAACTCATTCTTCAAAGTAAACGTTGTGCCTCAGAGCTAAATCCAATGTATTTTTCTTATATTTTCATTACTGCTCGGAGACTAAGTAGTGAGAGTTTGCAAACAAGTTGGCGTCTTCCATAAGAACCATTAGCAGCCAAAGCAAGGAAGTTGTCAGTGCACTACCTGATACCTGTTTGTGACAAATTTCACCTATCGACACCAAGCAACCTTGAAGAATACAGTTTTTTCCTAGTGACTTAATAGATACCAGTAGGTTCACTGTCTGGTCTCTAAAAGTTTGTCACTGGGGCTTTAGTTTCCATCAAACGAGTAGGCCTTGTAAAACCAGCAGCTTAAGATTTTTAAAGCAGGGAACCAGTTCACCCACTTCCCTGAATCTGATATAGCTCTTATAGGGCTTGTGAAAAAGAGTTTTCGCTTTGTTTTTACAGGAAAGTATAGTATTTTGTCATTTACGTAAAAAAAACCTAAGTTCTGTAATAAATCAGTATATTTGTACAGATACAGTTTTATACTCTATTAGATGGATGGACAAGCAGATCTAGTGAAGATTTGTTTTCAAGTCTGTTAATTTTCCACATAATCATAACCATACTGCAATATAAGTTTAATGTCTCTACCTCAACCCATGTAAATGAATACAAGTGTTTTCAGTAAGTGGAAGGCAAAGGTTAGTGTATGTGCATTCGTGTAAGATTTATTAATGGATTTTGTACTTTTCTTGTTTGTTACTGCATTTTGTATTATGTTTCTGTGTTTATTATATTTTCATCGACAGACACCACTGGATGAATTTTAATGTTATGCTCACAGTTTTCTCTTAATGAAATTTACCATGTCTATGCACAATTGCTATGCTTAAATTGCACCAATGCTTTCTGTGATGAATCCAGAATTCGCTTATAAATATGCATGATCACCTTTGAGTGAAACATACGGCACTGTGGAAAGATGGTGTTTGAAAGTGTGTCTGCCTGAATGTCTGAATGAGTTTCTTGTTTAAAGTGCTCCAACACTTCTTGGTATACACAACAAAGCCCTGCTGCAGTGCTTGTGGGGGTATTTATTGCTGTGCCTCAGCGCACAAATGATGTGAAGTTTTCATGTCAAGTTTTCATGAAACAAGGTGTCTGCAGTGGCTAAGGTGTTATCTAATGAGGGAAATGAAAAATTGTTGCTCCTGGCAATGAAACCAACTAGTGGTCAATAATATGACAACTATTTTGATAAATTATGTATGTAATTGTGTGAGAAAAATGCCCCCTCTGTCTCCTCTGTAGGGGCGAAGAAAGAGGCAGCTTCTACTGGTGGAATAAATGTCACATCTCCATTACAATACTGAGGCACAGTGGATGGAAAGGTCAGCCTGAAATCAACTTAATACCGGATATGATACGACCTACCACTTATACATGAATTCTGTGCTCAGAATGAGATGTTTCCTAATATTTTTTACAGCTGGAACAAAAAAGCTTAAAGATGTGCTTTGTCACTGAAGACACAGCTTTAAGTATGCTTCAAACTAAGAGATGAATTATTTTTTGGTTCATGTGACAGTTGTTATCTGTGCCAAAGGAGGAGCCATTAACAGTAAAACCAGTGATAGCGTCACACTTTCAGACACTATACAAGATTTCAGATATGAAATGGTTAAAAGTTATTTTGCAAAAAATGGAAATAAGACTTAAGGCCCAACTCTAACTTTTGTTAACTGCTCAGATGCATTTTGCTTGGTCTTACTCCGCTGTGTCTCTGCTATGTTAGTGTGTAAATGTAATGAGAAAAACAAATATGCAAAACCCTTCTATGTGACCCCATGCATGACCTACTTGCTTTATTCTGTTAAGAAACAGGAAGTGGTGGTGTGGTTATTACAGTCTTGAGTTTGAACCCTAGAGCAATTCCACATGCGCTTGTAGAACCAATCATCAAGAACTTGAAGTAAGCATTTTTTGTGTGACTTTATCAGTCTCTCAAAATCTCTCACATGATGTTGGGGAATGTTGGCCTCTCTTCACCATGTTGCTTCAGTTCATTTGATGATTGCAGATTTTTGTCTATACACAGCTCGCTCGAGTCTTTTCTTTCTCAACCATTCTGTTGTAGTTTTGTTGCTGTGCTTGGGATCATGGACCTGTTGCATGACCCGGTTTTGCACGATCTTTAGCTGGTAGACATACTGCCTCACATTTGATTCTGGTATACAGAGGAGTTCATGGTTGAGTCAGTGACTGCAGGATGTCCAGGTCCTGTAATTCCAAATAAGTCTAAACCATCACCCCTCAACCACCTCTTTGTCCTGATATGCTGTGTTTGTTTTTTACCAGATGTGGTGCTATGCATTAAGACTAAACCTCTCCAATTTAATTTCATCACTGTCGATGTGTTTCGTTGTTGGCATTGTGTTAAAGATCTGAATGCTCCAGACCAGCAAACTGGCAAAAATTCAGCTTTCAGCTTTCAAGAGCATTTGACTAACACCTACTTACCCACTCCTATGGAAGCAGTAAGAGTGTACTTCATTTTTCACACACTGCTTCTGCATTTTGGCTTAATTTTTGTTAATTAAATAATGACATGGTGTAATATGACATGTTTTTTTGTTCACTTGAGGTTGTATTTACCGAAATTTAGAACCTGCTAAGGACCAGGTTATTTTTAACATGTCCTGATGCAGAAACCCTTAGAATAGAAAGTGGGCGTGCTTTTGTTTTCAAGTGACTGTACATTTGGAGTTTTATCTCCGTTACAAAAGTGAAGAGGTCTTAACCTGTACAGAATCATATTTTAATATTGTTAAGGATAGGTTCACTTAAAGTCCATCCTAAAATAGTACTCACATAGCTATTTCTCTGCTCAAGTTACTCTTTTCTCCGATCCATGCCCATACTGACTTTGGAAATCTCTATAAACCTATGGAGTTGACCATAACGGTAAATGTGAGGTTAACTGGAAATATTCTATTCCGTTTTTCTGTGTTGGCTGAACAATAGACTGGCAATCTGTCCAGGGATGTACCTCGCCTCTCCCCTATCACAGTATCAGAGATGGATAAATGAATGGATGGATGGATGAAGAAACTCAAAGTTAGAACCTTGAGAATAGGCAATGGTTTAATTATGGAAGTTCATGCAAGGAAAAAAAAAAGTATCAAATTCTCACCAAAGTTGGTCCTTTATTCACAGAGGGTGTCACCAGTTGGGCATCCTACCAAATGTGAATAATGGTCACTATTCGCTGTAAGAATAGTTATAGAAACTTCCAGAAAATTATGAAAGTGAACCTTTGACCTTTCGGATTTAAAAGCATCATTATATTTTTTATCCCATTAGACATTTATGTGACATTTAACTATTTTAATGCAAATTATTCATCCTTCAGCCAAAGTGAACGTTTGTGCCAAATGTTAAGGGTTTTCAAAATACATTCCTTAAATGACACATTCAAGAAAAACAGAAAACAATGAGTCCAGCATGGACTGTCACCAGAGGGGATGGAAGAAAAATAGCATGAGAGAAATTAAATCCTGCCTCCTCTGAGTAAACAATGTGTGTGTACTGGCTCTGAATGTTGGATTGTCAGTTTCAATTTCTGGATTCAGAGACCGTTCGATAACAAAAAAAAGAAAAAAAAAAAGTGCTGAGACAACTGTTTAGGCTCTTAGGCATGAGGGTGTATTCAAGCCTGAAAACTGGTCCCGACAATCACTTTTTCTTTGCTGTTGTAGTTTTGACAGATGGCTAAGAAGTAGCCCCATCCAAAACATCAGCAGCTATTTACATATAGACTGGGACAAAATACCTCCTGTTGAGCTTACACTCAAAACACCTTCTGGCATTTTGCAGGAAAGACTCCTCTGACCCTTTTCGCATTACACACACAAAAATAAAATAATCTGACAGTACATACGGAGGTGTCATCTAAACACATTAGAAATGTTTTTTCTTCTTACTGGATATGAGCTTTTCCTGAGTTCAGCGGGCACTCAGGATGACATTACACATAACACATTAAAATAAAAATAAAAAAAATAGATGGTTTTATAATGTAGAAGAACATTAAAAACACTGCTGGATACAGAACTGTGCTCAAAGTTCACACACCTGGTATGAGCGGTGAAATATTCTGATTGCTCACAGACAAACAACATAAACTTTCTATTCAGTTGTTCTCACCTACCCACAGACAACAAAGGGACGTCTTTTTAAATCTTATATGAAAGGGAAAAAAACCAAACATGTCACCATTTACATGATGCAAACACAAATGCATGACTGAATTTGGCACTGTTCTCACAAACAAAAATAAATTCAGGACATAATCTCAGTACCCTCCAAGTTTGTTTTTTGTTTTCTTTTTAAACATGGTGTTTCGTTGAAGTTCTTCAGAAAAACACTTTCTCTCCCTAAGAGCAGGCAACAGGGCCAGCAAGCAGCTTTAAAAACCTTTACAGGCTTCAGTTAAATGGCTTTCTAACATCACTGAAGCAATTTTTGCTGCTAAAGTTCTTCAAACATGTCGCTGGATGAATCGGCTCCCAAAACAAAAAAGAGGTTACTTTTATGTTTTGACAGATAATAAATCGGAACTGCTTTTCTACGCAACAAACTAAGATCCGCACAACCAAGGTGGTCCTGATCTTTGAAAAAAATAAATACACCAAACTAACTGTCCTGACCAACTAAGCACACACATTCAGATTTTTTTCATCTAGCAATAACAAACCCTCTCAGTGAAAGAGAAAGACATTATTTTTAAAAAAATATTGTTGCATTCTGTCTTTATAAACTGACCAGATTTATTAGGCCTCCTCAGCTGCCTGTTAATAACCTGCTGAAGATCAAACCATCCATGAGAATAGGGAAGAAATGTGATTTAAGGTGGTGTTGATGCCATTCGGACCAGTCTGAGTTTTTCAGAAACTGCTGATCTATTGGGATTTTCCCACGCAGCCATCTCTAGGTTTACAGAGATTGGTCAAAAAAAGAGAAAATATCCAGTGAGCAACAGTTCTCTGGGTATAAATGCCTTGTTGATCAGCTACTAATTTACACATCCAGCTAGTATAGAGTAAAGTTTGCCTGTCCTCCTTGTCCCTGCATTGGTAACCTTTGGGCACTACAGCTTTCTCACACAATCCAAAGACTCTAATGTGAGATTAACTGGTCATTCCAAAATTGGCCATAAGTATGGGTGTGCACATGAAGCATCATCTGTCTCTCTGTGTTAACCTTGTAATAGATCAGGGTGTGCTCGGTGTACTACAGAGACAAAGAGTCTAGCCCCATCAAAGCAAAAGCCAGTATCCTCCATTTAAAGATCGACAGTCATAAACTGCTTCTAAATATCTTCATCCTAAGAAAGTTTTACAAACAGCCGTTATCAGTTACCTGGACCTGTGTGCATTTGATCAAAAGACCCCCCTCCCCCAACCCCACCCAAAACAAACAAGATTAAAAACATAAACCACAGAAATCTTTCTTGTAGCTTTCATAGACAATGCCCAAAGGCTGTTAAATCTGCCAGTCCACAACTGTGTAAAAAATTCAGCCCATTTTCTAAAGCACCAAATAACCTGCGACACAATTGCTTTAGGGAATTCAAGCACCCTGCAACTATCACGCAATCAGGCCACAAATCCTGCTTCACAGTACACATTCCTTAAAATGATGAAGGCCTGTAGCGTGCAGAACATATGCCTGCTCTCCTGTGCTAATCAGAGTTTGTAGCTGGCTGCTAGTTTCAATGTGTGACCAGTCCGCTGTCCCCAACAGTGCATTACCATATGCTTGATAAAAGCTGGGAAAGAGATCTTCAGCTTCAGGCTGTGTGCATGGCAACTCTGTGTGCTCTGATAGTCGTGCACAGCAATGCAACTAAAAACTCTCAGTGAGGATCCAGGTTCACTGGTTGTGCAGTTTATGACAACAAATCCTCAGCTTTATAATAATAATCAGGCTTTGTCTCTACTGCAGGAGATTATTAACATAGACTATATATAAAAAACGGATACCTCTACTGTGACTTCACCATTAGCCTGTGCACTGGATTTTGGCCTCATTTTTCCCCTTTGTCTTTTTTTTTGTTTTTTAACTAGATATGACCATAACTGGATGTGAGTGTTAGCCTGGAAATTTACCAGCTAATGCTAGTTCTGTCTAACTGGCTTGGTTGTCACATTATAATTCTCATTAAAGGGCATGCCAGGTTTGGCAGGCTTATAACAACAACATGCACCTACTGAGAAAGAAAGCTAAACACCTCACTCTTTACAGCGTCTTTAAGAACACCTGAAGCATGTCTTTAATTATGTTTAGAGGGCATAACTTTAACCCTTAAAACTATTTAAACAGATGAGTGATCTAAAAATTCATTCCCAGTACAGATGTCAACATTAAAGAAAAGAGGTATAGGCTGTAATATTTATTTATCCTTTAAAGCTGTGTATTTGGGTATTTATGGGGATTTACTAAAGTCAAGTCAAGGAACTTTGGTTTCTGACTTTATTTTTAAGTCCTGAAGGTTTCTGGGTGATTAACACAGTCTGTATGTAAAAACTACTTTATCACAGGTGACATTTATCAAGTGACAGGAAATTAAGAGTCGTCTTACCCTCTTCTGAACGTAGTCCATGATGTTTTTGAAGTCCAAGTCATCGTAGTAGTTTACTATGCCCTTTCGAATGTTCTTGTTCAATATACCTGTCACCTGTGAGGGAGTTAGAAAAAGAAAGCAAAACTGTGAATAGTACAGGAGAGGAGAAAGTCAGATTATCACAACTGTCAGTGGAGCTTTAGAGTTACTTGTATGCGTCAAAAACCATTTGGTTGCCATTTTCGGTGCTGTATGAAATGTCAGTGGGCCGGCACGTCCTGTGAGCAAAACTGCAGTAGTCCATTTATGGTGATGTATTTGTTATCATCCTGTTTTAATAGCACACTGCATGCTGCCCAACAGTTATAGTATGTGGACATGGTTAGCCTTAAAACAAAGAGCTCAATCGCAACTCCAAATAAAAGCAGAGGCGGATATAATGCATGTTTTTGAAAGGAGAAGTTGCAGGTTTTATTTGTAGTGCGACTTTCAGGGTTAACCACGGAATTGCATTAAGCTTTAATAACTAAACATAATCATGAATTGTTGAGCTTAATCGACATTTTAGAGGATTTAAGAATTTAAGAGCTTTGACGGAGCAAAATTATGATCAATTAAAAAAAAATAAAAAAAAAATTTTTTTTTTTTTTTTTGTTTTTTTTTGTTTTAAATGTTGGAGCTTTTTTCCTCCTACTTATATAAAAAAAAAAGCACCCAGTTGCATCTCAAATTGTTCTTGTTGTGTACCAAAATACCCTCTATGTTAAAGGGTATTTCAGTACACAACAATCAGTGTGTCAAACAGGCGCCTGTTGAGAGGAAATGCTCTCATAAGTCAAGGTGACTGATTCACTGAACCAGGATATTAAAATGACAGAGTCTGACCGCTCACATCTGTCAGTCACAATCTGGTGCTGTGGGGTTACATTAAGTTTAATATATAAGCTTATACAGCCGCTTGGCATAAATATTTAGAATTTGAAGGTCTCTTAAGAGAATTTGTTGAGAGCTTTTCATTAAATGTTTTCATTCAGGGAACGGTTCATTTACTCCACTAATTTCTCCACTCTGTTTCTGATACATTAGTCTTATTTATAGTTCATTGGAGATGAAAGCGACAAAGCGCTGTTTTTTTTTTTTTTTTTCTCCTTTACTTAGGCCTAATATTGTTCCTTCATTTCATTCTTTGAAGCACGGCCGACAATAACGAATCGAGAATGCAACCTCCTCCATTAGAGCCACAGAGATTAAAAGAGATTTAATTTTTCATGTAATTTCTTTTCTTTCTCTCTTGAACATATCAGGTCTTGACAGTGGATGTACTGGAGCAAGGCACGCACATTTAAACCAAAGTATGATGTGCAAATTTGTAGAACTGGAGCTCAAAGGGCATCATCTCCTCAAATAGGATGTTAATTAAAATGGGATGCCAAAAATCCCGTCTTTTTGAAAGTCTTCATGCTCCAGCACTTTTAAAAATCAACTGCAGTTGGCCCATTTTCATGGATTCTTTAGATTGCAGTCGCCGTTGTGCTCTGAACATTTTATATGTGCAACCTGTTGAGCCGTGTGTTAGCAATACCGCCAAAGAAAGCCGCGTTGTAAAGGTACATCCCTGTATACTCTATATGTTGCCTTGTCATGAACATCCATATGCATTGAGATGGTGATGCAGGAAATGAAAATCTGTTCTGGTCTGTTTTACACTGAACAGATTAAAAATGTGACCAGTGTATCACTAACAATCATTCAGTTAATCAGTGAAATTAATTTCACTTTAATTCGGCAATTAAAATGATTTCCACGTTTCCTTGATCAAACTACGTGAGAGTGTCAGACCTGAAACGCAATCAGTAACCTTTAATGTTCAAACGTTTCAAAGAGCAGCGCACAGAGCATAGTGAGGGAATTAAAGAAATATAACTCAAATTCAAAAAGATTAATGATTAATTAATTTTTTCTGACCAGATTAGGTGACCTTCAGTTGTACAACTTTGAGCAGAGGAGGGTGAAACAAAGAGTCAAGTTCTTATGTTTGTGAGCCTGAAGTTGAAAGCTTAATTATCAAAGAATGTCATCTCAGAGGTGGAGAAATTTCAATTTCCGGTCTGCGAGGCTCTTGCTGGACTGTAAGTAGTAGATGTGAATTTCTGTGCCTGTAGACAGCAACAGATTTGTGATTGTTGCTGATTTATCACCATTAATCATGATGTCACCAACAGACTGCATGCAATTGCTAACTGCAGACCGAGTCTCTCTTATTGCCATTTATTCACCATCTTGATGCATCAAAGTCACTTTGAAGTTTCCAACTCATTGTGTGTGGTTGCTGACCTGGTCACCAGCAACTATTTCAAATGTGTTCATCGCACATGGCCACAATCATTTTAGTGGTTAACTGGAGCTATAAGTCAAATACTTCACAGAAATATAACAGCAACGAAACTAAAATCATATCAATCTTATATCTATGTTAAGGGGCTCAACAGCAAAATAAACATAATACATCTGAAAAGCCCAGTCTCTTTCAATATTAAACACAAAAAGCCATAATAAATAGTTTAAATAACTGTAAAAAGAAAAGCTAATCTGACATAAAAATTAAAATAGATTTAAATAAAAGACAAGCCTTTATTGTCACAACCACGCGGGTTGAGCCTCAGCGAAATGAAAGTTTTCATTGTCATTTGTTTACCCGTCTGTCTGAAAGATTAGGCAAAAACCACTAGGCAGAATTTATTAAAACTAGGCGGGGCTGTAAACAAAAATATGTGGTGTGGAATTGTCCTTAGCAGCGGACAGAAGGATTCTCAAGCTCTTCCCTACAAATCCACATCAAAATATTTATGAGAGTAAGCTATTTATAAAGAAAACCCAGTGACGTCAGGATGTTATCAGAGGATAGGTGACGTTTGCTTGATTAACGGGAATCTTGTTTAGATCATAGATCATATTAGTCATCATCCTTTGCCAGTTGTGTTCTGTGCAAACCTCATTTCTCAGGGCAGGACTAGAGACTAAGCGCCTAACAAACTGATTCTGTAATTTTAATAACCATTAACGTCATCTTGTTTTTTCCCCCTCAAAATTAATTATCAAAATGTTTTTTTAATTTAACAAAATTATATGAGGAATTTTATGCCTAACGAACACGACGCTGTAACATGCAAATGAAAAGGAGATAAGTCATGTCAATGTTATCTCCCCCTTCACGCCGGTTATGGTGTGTAAATGATCTGTGACTCGCGGTGCGTTGTGCTCTCCTCTCAGGTGTAGCTGGTCTGGTGTGAATAACTGAAAAGCAATAAAGAAGGGGAAGGACCCTTGGTGTGCTTTCTCTTCCTCTACACACAGTCCAGCCAGTGCAGCGGTAATTTTTGGTTGAACAGTTTTTAATTATTTTGTGTTTTGTGTATGTGTGTGCAGGTTTTTTTCTTTTGTTTATTTTTGATGGGTCCAGTGGTTCTTTTTCCTGCTTTATTTCTGTTATGTTTGATTTTGATGACCATTTAAGTTTGTAAAGAGGACTTCAGGCCCTACAGACCTTTGTGGTCCTTTTGTCTTTTGTTAGTTTTACTGGCTTATCTACCTTCCGTTGTTGGCCGTTCTTTAGTAATTACGATTAATAAAAACTGCAGCTTTAACTTTATAGGATTATTTTAGACCTATAATCTAGAGAGGCTTGGATTACAATAAAAAAACAACAACAACAACAACAACAACAGAAAAACAAAACAACAACAACAACAAAAAGACATATATTTACATCCAGAAGTTGTTGTTTTTTGTTTTTTTTTTAAATTCTGCTTGAACAACCTTCTTTAGTTTGGGCCACAAAGTGTATCTTAAATATACAGAAAATTATTGTTTACATAACATTTATTATTATTTTTAATAAAAGCATAATAAACAGTGTTGTTGGAGTACAGAACCCTGATGCCTCATTTACATCAAGCTAAATCATGAAGAGGTGGAGGTTTGATAATATTTGTTTCACATAAAATAAATTTTACAACATGAAGCCATAATTTATTTTTATTTTTTTTTAATTTAAGAATTTGTTAATGAATCACTGCCTCCCACAGTGTCTCATAACAGCTTTTTGGTCCCCTTAATACTTCATTTAAAACTGAGCCTTCGCCATAAAAAAAGGATTACAAAATAAAACCACAATCCTGATGAACAAGCCTCAATTTCTGTTGCTTTTCATAATCAATGCCTTTAAATGGCGCACCATTGAAATCTTTTGGTACGAAGCAGCAGCAGGAACAACCACTGGAAATTCCAACAGCACGGCAAATGAAGGCATTCGAGATTTCTTGTCTAATCAGGATTCATTAAAAGGTGTTCTACACTTCGGGGTCGGGGGCCTCTACATTAGACAAGACCTTGCATTTTGAATCACCCACCTGCAGTGCCTTATTGCAGACAGTTTGACATTCAACATTGCAGTAATTTCCAACAATCACTGACTTTAACTTTCCGTTCTTTACATTTAAACTATTTGGAGTTTCTAAGTCATGTAAAATTGCTCCTTTCTGGCTTAAAAAAGTATTGATAGTCATGATGACCTATGCTGGAAGAAGACGATAAGGCAGAGACAGTAAGCAGGACCAACAGGAGAACTTAAGAGGGAAATATTAAAAGAGCAAAATACAGAGACACTGTGAATGATGATATAAATATCACAACTGATAATCCTACATACTCTTTTAAACATATGAATTCTGATTCTATGCAAGTTTAATTTATTGTATTGTTTAACTGTTGGTCACAGTAAAACAGCTTTTAACAGCTTCATTCATACTACCTTCTACATTTTATCTCATGTTAAAGAGAATAAGACTCCAGAAATCAAATTAAACAATAAAATGTGGCTTTACTTTTCTTGGCTAGCGTGCATCTCTTCCTCGTGGTAAGCAGACTGCCAGAGTCAGACTGCTTTGGTTGTTATCTTGCTCCCTGCTACATGAAATAAAACACATGCTTTCACTGCCCACCTGCTGAAGTCAGAGCACTTCAAAATGGTCGGGGACTGATTAGCACTTTAGGCAACTCACCTGGTTGCGAAACACCAGCCCCAAGATTGCTCCGACCAGCTCCAGGAGCAGACACACTGCCAGGGTGTACATGAACTGTGATGCACAAGAAAAGAGAAGAGAAATGACACATTATACACTCTACATATGAATTTCATTGTTCTAATGGGTTCAAGCATCCAAAAAAAACCCACAAAAACAATTGAGATACCTTTTTTAAAAGTGCCTTCATGTGCATCTTTTAACAGTTTAGATGTGTAGTGTGTCTTTACAGAAAGGCCTTTCCTTCCTATCCTACTTAATCTCTAAAGTGACCAGAAAACAACTATTGCTCTGTGCTTTTATTAAATTCTGATATAGATGTCATCTTCACAAGTTTGTCTTTTTATGTATTTGGCAGCGACTGCAGTTGTTTAGTTGCTTATTATGTAATTTGTAATACAATGCGTCTTGATTTTTCACCAGTCAGTTCATTGCATTTTTTTCCTATAGTTTTAGTATATAACAGAAGCAAACATTTAGTACATTATGTCAAATGACTCTCTCCCCTTAGTGTAATAAGACATAACTCACTCCAGCTTAGAGACCGGCATGAGCATCCTCAGGTCGCTAGGGAAAATATACATTGTCTGACTAGTTGGCAACTGGTTGCTGGCGATGAAATCAGTTGTAAATGTGATGCTGCACCAAATACCTCCTATTGATTGCTTCGGCCGCTAGCAGGTTGTGCTTTTACCACTGAAACAAACATGTTTCAAAACATGTAACTTTTTCTTGGAGAACAATCTCTATTTCTGGTTTGTGTCACACTATTCATAGTTTCAGTACTGCTTAACAAGTAGTTGGAAAGTGTTTGCAGACAAGTTGGCATCTTATAAGCAAACCATCTGCTAGCAACCAAAGCAATCCCAACTAGGTTTTTGGTGCAGCATCATGTTTGCGACCAGTTTCAACCAGTAACAGCATTTTTTGTTTGTTTGTTTTTAAATCATAGACAGTAAGACAGACTGGTTTAGTTTAAATTTTTCATTTTTTTACAAACACAAGTAAATACTTGTTTCCAAAGCTAATGCTACCAGGCAAGGGGGGGGGGGGGGAAAAAAGACTG
>VUQG01044632.1:13217-35749 GCA_015106755.1 Etia nguti | reverse complement strand
AGTAAGGGGGCGGGGGGAGGGGGGGGGGGGGAGAAAAAGCACATTGTGGAAGAATGGGGAGGTCTGGAGGGTACACCCTGTACAGCTCACCAGCCCCACCACAGAGCATAGTGTCTCTACAAAAAAAACAATGAGGCAAAAACAATCTGAAAATTAAAACAAAATAATAATTCTTAGGATAATTCACCACTCACCACTTTCAATAGAGTTAAATTATCCCTCAGGGAACCCAAGACTCCAATGAATGAAACGACAAACAGGATGATGCCCAGTAGGATCAGGATTATAGATGGAGCCAGAAACACACCTTCCAGTGTCTTGTACTGCTGTCGCTCTACCTCAGCATAGATGCCAATACCCAGGATACATCCACCTATTAGCTGGAAACACACAAGAGAAGCAGTTAGGACAGATTAGTCATCAGCTTGAACATGATGGGAAACCAGCAGGTTTCTAGGTTCGTTCAGTTTCTGCAGATTTAAATATAACTAAGAGAATAAAACATTCAGTGGGCCAAAGCTTAATTTCCACAATTACATGTTCGTCAGCTACCACTTAGCAGAAAACACTGAGGTGGAAAAAACGGAAAGTGCTTAGACCGCCAGGTCTCAAAGACAACAGAAAAAGAGACACGGGTACAAAACTTAAGTTTAAGGTCATACATATTAGAAGGAAAATACATCAACAAAACTTTGTCAGACAGGTTGTATTTAAGTGATTTCTTGATTCAGCAGGTCTGGCAGTAACCAGGCCTGGGTATAGCTAGTGAAATTGAACTCCCCTTTCCAAAAAATTGTCCTTATCACAGTCAATGCTTGATTTAACAGTAAGGCAATTAATATTTCCACACAGGGACAGATGAGTTTGGATAGATGTTTCCCTTAATAAATGTTACTTATAATTTAAAATCTTGAATTTACTTGCGCCGTCTTTGTCTAACAATTAAAATGGTTTCATCTGAAAAATGTCAGTGTGACAAATGCCTTAATGCCTCCCCTATGCATGGAAAACGTGTAGATTCAAGAACAGCCAGAAACATATTTTTTAACTCTAACTCTAATTTTAAAAAATTTGAAAATTTCTGAAATACTTGTCAGAAACTACTGAGATATTCCCACATAGCCATCTATAGAGTTCACAGAGAATAACAACTATCCAGTGAGCAGCAGTTCTCTGGGTGAAGATGCTTTGTTGATGCTGGAGGTTAGAGAGGATTGGCCAATTAGCTTTGAGTTGACAGGAAGGTAACAGGAACTCAAACAATCCCTCCTTGCAACCACAAAGATGGGTTACGGCAACAGAAGACCGCAGTGGGTACCACTACAGTCAGCTAATAACAATTCACACCCACTCACCAAAAGTGGACAATAGAAGATTGGAAAAAACTTTCCCTGTTAGGGGCAGAAGTTATCGTAAACATGAAAGCATGAATCATTGCCATCCATTGAATCAAGCTGCTGGTGGTGTAATCGCGTGGGAGATATTTTCTCGGCACACTTTGGGCCCCTTTTAGGACTGGTCGAACATTTTTTAAATACCACATCCTAGATCGGCATAATGGATGCGCAGCAACTTATGGTTTAGTCATGCTAAAGGTAAAAGCACAGACAGATAAATGTAACTGCTGTGACATCACCTGCTGGTTAGCGTAGCCCTTAAACTGTATGCGTTGACCAGGAGGTGAATCTGACTAGAAACCAAGAGACACTGCACACTCATATTATAGCAGTTTGTAAACCACATGGTAGCCGCACTCTAAAGCAAATCATAATTATAAAATGCAGATTTAAAGGTACTTTCACACTGAATTCACTATTCACACCAGTAAGCTATGCCAATCTCACAATCTCTCATGTACAGTCTATGGTTGAGCCCCATGTGTGTTTGTCTAATTTAGACAGAAACCTCAACAACAAGATGGACCGGCATATGTTGGGAAGCACTAATGCAGCAAGGTGTCCGCAGGTTGCCTCTGTGGTGGCCATCTTGTTTTCCCTGTAAAGAGGAGGCCCGCCTCGGTTGCAGCTGTTTTATAGGCCAGTCTGAATTGAGAAGGCGTGGTCTCAAAGTATTTAAAGCTGGCAGGAAATGGATAGGGGGCCATTTTGGGAAGTTGCTGTCTGTATGTGCAAGAGATAATAAAGTAACTACTTCAGTTAAGACGGAGTGATGTCTGATGTTTTCCTCACCACACCTCTCTGCGTAACAGCATAAAAATCTATATGCCTATAAAGCTGCAAGTCTGCACCTCAATCACATCTTGAATGTTCCATTTAAATTCCACTTTGGTGGTATACAGAGGCAAAACTGTGTTTTTGTTCTATTACAAACCTAATTCTAGAAAGCGTTGTCATAGTTTCTTTATCAAACAACAACAAAAAAATCCTGGCAAACACCGACATAATTATAGGCATAGCCTTGTAGAGCTACAAGGGTATGAAATTTTTCCCGAAGAATAAATGATAAATAAATAAAGCAATTATAATCTGTATTTTTGCCAGACTGTAGTGGACTATGGTAACAGATAATTTAGAGTTGTTATTGTAAATAATAGTGTTCGTTAATTAGGTTCTCTGAAGTTTTGTAGTCTGACACATGCACACACACACAGTGTCTTTGAGTTTCCCTTCACCCCATTACTCTAACATAATTCAACAATCAATTCAAAAGAACATTTAAGAACCATCAGTGCTGTGAAGCAAATTGCCTAGATTGTTTATACACAACCTTAAATACACACTTTTCTGTCTTTGTCATTGCTTCTCTTTCAGTTCTCTTCAATCTTCAGTTTAAGTTCTCAAGTAACCAATCATCCATACAAAGTCATCAAGATCAGGATGGAGAAGGCTGGATTTTTCCCATTAAAGACAAAAGATGGGTAGAAACGAAACAGGGCACCGGCATTATGGACTGATAATTGGAAGCTCAGCAGGATGTTCCTGTGAAACAGAACAGTATCACATGGACAAAGCAAACTTTCACAAATTACATTTCTCGACAGAAATTGTTTTTTTTCCCCTTTTTGTGCTCAATGCTATAAATTTCAATTCAATTCAAGCGCAACTTGCAAGGGCGATTTAGCACAAAACCCTCCATTTAGAGTGGATTCACATAATTATACCTCAACTTAGGTATATTTTTAAACATATAAAGACCAACAGCTCCATTATTCTTTCTGTTGTGTTGTGAAAGAAGTACTGTTAAACAGCCACATACTGTTACGTGCCAACTGAATAATATATCACAAGAAGGCTCTTATGTAGACATTAGAATTGTTAATGAGAACCCTAATCAAAAGGTCATTTAAGTCAAATTAACATTGGCAGAAGCTATTTAAGCAATCAGCAAACGAACCTGTCAAAGTTTAGGAAGAGCAAAATGAGAGAGGGGAGAGCGTAAAGGGTCAGCTCACCCAAATTACTTGGGGTGAGCAACTCCTGCACAGAGCGGTGCCGGGTCAAGTGTGAAGATGTTTCAACATAAAAACAGTTTTTTGTTGTTCCCTTACAGCAGTGTTTCCAGTGCTGACATCCTCAGGTTGCTGCATCTAAAATGAAACCGTGAGGAAACTTATCACCACCTCATGTGACGCTGTTCCGAATCCTATCTTTAGAAACGACAGGCCGTTCTACTGTGTCAAAGCAAGCCTGTGTGTGTGCTATACTCTTCTGGCTCACTTGAAAATGTTTATTTGTTTATTACAGACACACTTTAAGCAAACCGCACCATATAACCTCAAATATTTGGCTTATTCTATGCATATGATATCAATCTAGGTAATACAGCATTTACCCACTTCCTGATCATTATTGTTTGTAAAATGGTCACATCTTTCTTAAGGAATGCTAGGGCCACATTAAAAAAATATTATATATTAGCGATCATTTCTTCCTTGTGTAAATGAGTTAGTGAAACAAATTGATCAGCCATCTGATCGTGTCTTGTGATGCAACATACATCCTCTCTATTGCACAAGGGCGTGACCATCAATATCCTTGCATCTGTCCACTACTGGCTATTTCATTGTGTACAAATCAGGCCAACTCCTTCAGGGTTTGTGTATTTTCCTTCTGGCTATTTGCAGCTTTCTGCACCATCTTTTCGTTGTCCTTCTATTTATCACCACACTGTGTTTATGTGCTAAAGAAGAAATAATTTCCTTTTTGCTAAAACAGATTCCGAAGTACGATTTCATTAAGACATCTGCTTTCATCTTAAAGATGGTATAGCAGCTGTAGCACTTTCAACAAAGTGAAAGTGAAAGCAGGGATCTCAATAAGCAACACATCATGCTGTGATCTAAAGAAACTCAACAACAGCTGAGAAACAGATTTTGTTAAGATATTCTGTGGACTGACGAGACAAAAGTTTAAATTTTTGAAAGGTTCGAGTCCCGTTACATCTGACGTAAAATTGATGAAGCTTTTTATAAAAATGAACATCATACCAAGAGTTATGCAGGATGGCAGTAGTGCCATAAAACGTCTAAATCCAAGCGAGATACTTTGGCATGACTTTAAAAAGCTTGTTCATTCTTAAATCTTTCAGTGTGGCTGAATTAAAATGAGCATGCAAAGAAGAGTGGGCCTAAATTCCTGCACATGGAAGTGAAAGACTCATTAGCAGTTGCTACAAATGGTGACACAACCAGAATTAGATTTAGGAGGCAGTTACTTTTTTTCTCCCTTTTCAAAACTGAATTTTGTATTTATTCGCGTTATCTTTATTTGATGATCTGTAACATTTAAGTGTGACAAATATGCAAATAAACAAAACAAAACAAGAAAAAAAACAAAAAACTAATCAGTTAGGGGGCAAATGCTTTTTCCATAGCACTATGTGTTACTGAATTTCAGTCTGAGACCAGTGTTTCTCAATAACAGCAGCTAAATGTTAACAACTATGCATTTGCTGAAACAAATTTAAATGACCAGGTGTGTTTCAACAATGACTTCCAGGCTAAATTAAAATTAAAAGAGCCATTTATACAAACTCATTGACTGCCAAATAGCACATGGCACGTCCTGAAATAGGATCAGGCAGCTGAAGTGGAAATTGGCCAAACAGCAACAATCCATTTATAGTGATTTCAGTTATTTGGTCTGTTTTTGCATGCTGGAAGGGTTAAAATGAGCACGAATTCTTGCAATATTCACCCACATATCCATTACTAAAAAAACAAGTATTTTCTCTTCTGTACTCTGGGGGGGGAAAAAAAAAAAAAAAAAAAAAAAAAAAAAGATGCAGGAGTTTTAAAACGGTGGGTCCTTGGCGTTATTATGATGATGATGCATTTAGCCACGTAGAATGGGCCAGCTCATTGGAGGGCCCCTAAATGAAGAGGCTGACCTTCAACAAGCCCCTTTTCTGTTCATTAGCCACGTGGTGCTTATCTACAATAATACCGCTGTGGAGAACATGAGGCCAGCAGGCCCGGCCAAAGTCAGTGATGCACTACAGGTGGAAAGATGAATATCGGAATCTGACTTTCATCCTCTTACTCCAACCCACATCAAGCTCCTCCACTTTAGACAAAAGACAAAAGAAGTTAACTTTTCACATCATTTTTTAAGTGTAAAAAAACAAGTGCACTGGTTTGTGTGCATGCTTTGATTACATACTTGCAGTAGCATCAGTGCGTATACAGCACACAACAATCCATGCAGTGTGAAGAGGTGCTGATTAAACTGAAATAACAAAGGTGCTTTTAGTCTAAATAAGCCCCTGAACAGCTCACAGCTTTTATTGCACCCTCTTGTAAGAGGTGTGATCTTACAAGATATTCAAGAAAATCTAGTTTATTTGTTTCTCATTTATAAACACAAGTAGACCAGTCCATATTCTTTTAAAATTGCTCATAGGATGTCTCCGTTGTGGGCATGGTTTGCCTTTCTCTGCCAAATATCTAGCCAAGCTCAATCTAACATCGCATCATAGAAAAACCCTTCCACTCTTCTAATATAAATGACAACCCATTTACTAGAAAAAATCTAGTAAATTTACTAGAAAAAAAACTTGTACAACTAAAAGTAACAGTGTACATGCTAACAAAGTTCTGAAGTATCAGATACCTCCAAATGAGTGAGTATAGGCCCAGTTCAAGTACTGATATAGGGGCTGGGGGGGGAAGGGTAAATAGATGAATAAAGAACGAAGAGGGGGAGAGCAGACACAGAAGGTGGTCGATAGTGTCAAAAGCAGATGACAGATCTAAAAGAATGAATATTGATCTTTAGGGGGCCTTTACTCAGGCGACCTGTGGGAGGTCAGCCTGTGTAATTAGACCAGAGGGGGTCTAACCCAGGACTGGTGATGAGGCTGGTGCTGGAGAAGAAGGCTGGAGCTATAGGAATGATGTTAGAGATGGTAACCAAAAAACAAAAAATAAAACTCTGCAAAAACTTTCGGAAATTGATGAGTTTTATGTTACAACTTTATAACTGCTGTCACCTACATTTGCTTTTAATTTCACAAATCAGCTTAATTTTTTTTTCCTCTTTCTATTTTTATCAGAAAGTACTGCAGTTTTCACCCCTGTAATCTTGAAAATATGATTTTTTTTTTTAATATAAAGAATTTGTGCTTTGCCAGTGGGTTTCTGTTGCAGTAGCTGAAGTGGTAAATGTGGGCTGAGAAAGACATGGATAAGGTGCTGTTTATTGGATCAGGCTGACTGTGGATTAGAGTCCATACAACCCCAGGCTACAGACACTGCCCAAATAGTGTCCTGCTTGATGATGACAGTTAAATATTGCTCTAAATGTGACATACAGAGACAGCCGATGTCTCTCTCTATGTATTTGTGTATGTTTCTCTTAAAAGTATACCACGCTTAAAAGTAAGGAGGTGTGCGTGGTGCCCAGAAGCACACACGGATGAACATTGATGCATAAAAAAATATGTGCGGAAAATATACAAACGCATACTAACAAGCACGGGCCCATATGCAGTCCTGCACACACCCACAGACATACTCACGTGTAGGTGCTGTCTCTTTATCTGTCTGGCTGTGGATAAACGCAGCCAGCAGAGAGTGAGTGTGGATGTAATCCGTGTATCATTGGCTTTATCCACTGCAGTAGTACTGCTGATTTAGTGCTCCACAGCCATAGTAATGGGCCCCTGGCACACGCATACCCACACACGCACACACACATACACAGAGCAGACACAGTGCACCATGCAGTGCATCCACTTCACTTGCGCTGTCCTCTTTAAGATGTTACTGCTCACTGACTGACCCTCAGATGAGACATACATGCACACACTGTCATGCACACATGCTTATGGACAAGCAGTTGCATGCATTTGCGCAAACACACACACACACACACACACACACATCAGCAGCAGTGCGGTTGTCACCGCTTGGGGACGTCTCATGGTAAGGTGAACTCAGAGTGAACCTGCTCCAAACATAAATAACATCTCTCTCTCATCTTTTCTTAGCCCCCTTAGCCCTTCTTTCGTTCTTTCTTTCTTTCTTTCGTTCTTTCTTGCTTTCTTGCTTTCTTGCTTTCTTTCTTTCTTGCTTTCTTCTTTCTTGCTTTCCCAGTTTCACTCACTCTTTTATGTGAGTGGCGATATCCAAAGTATACACATTAACACAAAGAGACGTTGAGCACACAATACTCACACATAAATATAGTCTCTGAAACACCTGAGGTCAAGCCTTGAAGTACCCTCGCAACATTACTTCAGTCACTTCAAAGTGTCTTTCAAAAGACTTCAGATCATATTTTATTAGATGATGCCTCAGATCTTTTCTTGGCCAAAATGGCTTCTACTTCTTTTGCCTGCTTGTTTCTGCAACAGTGCATCCAACCTACCTTTCAGCAAAGCACCCAGGAACACAATAAAACCCAACAAGGCAACATCTATTTCTAATAACCTACCTCCTCCCTGTGTTTATAGCTATTTATATTAGAGAATCCATGCCTTCCCTCTCTTTATCGCTGTTGGTCTGTATCGTCTGTCCCCTTGCTAGCGCTTCCTGTTAACATACAAGGCGTTTATTGATAGGCCATTCCCATTAGTGCTGTTTACCTGTCAGGGCTCACTGCACTAATGAGAGAGCTTTGGGAAGGAAAAATGAGTGAGGATGGTTAACCGCTAATGGATGTTTACAGCCTCCCTCGGTACTACTGTGTTTGCTTCTGCCTCTGCTGGTAACACTATCACTAGCCCCAGACCTGCTCACCAGCTAATTGGTACAACCTGAAGAGGCAGTGTGGGGCCTATTTGATTATCATGGGATTATGGTGGGTGGAGAGAGCATGGTAAAGGAACGAGCCTGATAAGTAGGAGGAGGGTTGCTGCTAGAGAGTGGGGGTAGCAGTTGGGGTCATTGGCCTAATCGATATCCAGCGGGTCAGGGGCTTTAGAGGGGCTGAGTGTAGATATTGGAGTAGGAGCTAGAATGGAGTTTGAAGGGGTATGTACAAGGGTTGTAACATCAGCCCTACATCAAAAGGTTCTCTTAGAGCACTATTAGTGGCAGTGGTGAAGGGTAATTGTGCCATTAGAGCTGTAAGTGATAGTAAATGGTGCAGGTATGGTAAAGGAACCACTGTGTATAGTGAAATGGCAAGTGATCTAATGTAAATTTCCAATCATGCATCTTAATAGCTGGTGTATCCTTGAGAAAAGTGGCCATTATTGTTTCGGTATAAGAGAGCAGCTTAAAATATCACAGTCTGACAAAGAAAACTTGCCCAAGTCATTAAATTTGGTCCCAGGAGCAGACCAAATTTCATTTTCTTTATTTGCAGCTTGTGTTTATTATAAAAGAAAATAATAATTATAGAGACGGTGTCAAACTTAGAAGGCCAGTCTCCTAATGATATCAAGAACTCTGTAGTAAGGGCATGATCAAAGGAGGCTTCGCATGGTACCAGGTATAGTATATGGACTCTATAGTTCATGATTTCATCCTCCCAAGAGAAGACCACTTTGTGAGATTCTCAGATTTTGACTGCTGATTCCCAACACGGATCTCGCATCAGCTTGTAATGCACATTTTCTACCAAATGCATGAATTTTACTTTTCCATTGTTAAGGAGTTTTGTAAGTGACACTGAGGGAGCAAAGATCCTAACCTTCTTACTCTAATTCACTTGCGCGTTCTCTTTTTCTCAATTGCTTATCAACTCTGTTTCTTCACTAATTAAAACCCCACGTGAAACAAGGGGATTGTAGACATACGCACACACACACACTGAAAGAGAGAGAGAGATAGAAATAGTTGGAGATACAATTACCAGGCAGGCCTCTAGTGTCTCATTGGTTGTCTATTAAGAGGGGGGCCTGGCTCATTGTAATGATGGCAGAGTTTAATTACTTCCACCCGGCGCCTGTTGTAAAACATGCTGATAAATGAGCCAACAGGAAGGCACATCATTATTTTTCTATAGTGCCAGGCTGCTTGTACATGATTATGAGAGTGGGAGGGAGGTTCCCGTACCTGCACGAGCCAGCGAACAGCGCAGGAGGAGGAAAGATGAAGATTTGTGACATTATGTATAAGAGTGTGTGTTTTTCCTCACTCTGTTCATGTGTTTGTGCACGTGTGTAAGAGTGGAAGGAGTTCAGATAGCTGATGGACCCGTAGATTCTGAATCAAAACACAATAATAAGCTGTTCCACCAACCCCTGCAAGTGCAGTGATATCCGGCCACCCATGATATAGATATATATTCATCGCACACAATGGGCAAAGTTATTTACAGTGAACAGGCCTACTGTTGAGCGCTGTGAGTTCACACTCTACTGTGCAAAGACTGTATGTTGCTAACAAACAAATATACATATGCATATTCATTAATTCTACAAGTTTTTTAGAAGGGGGGCATGTGTAGACCCCATCTGATTAATTGTGTTCCTCCTCCACCATTATTAAATCGCTGAGGCAAATATCCCCCATACAATAAATCCCTCTTGGCCAATGATTAATCAAAAGGCACACAAACCTGAGACTGGTGGCGGGCAGGTAGAGTTACAGTGCTAAATCATCTTTATTGCACGACGAGCAGGTTTGTGCATTTGTTCAGGATTTGCTGCCAAGGTGGACTCTCTGGTCTCTGGTCAGCCATGTCAGGGCCACACAGTCAGGCATTTTGGCCTCTGTGACATTGATTTGCCAACCTGACCAGGGCAGAAAGGTGAAGAAGATGGTTGCAGAATAGACTCTGAAAAGGCCCAGTGATTAAAAGGATCTTGCAATCCCATCGACAAGTTTCCTAGTCATCCCCAAAAAGAAAGTCAGAGATATGAAGCCATTTTATTCATATATGTAAAAACGTGTGTGGGAGGTTGGGGAGAAAAGTTTAACCTTGTCCTTCTCTAATTAGTGGTAGGTCATACTGTGATAATAGTGGATGATGTAATTAGGGTGGGTAACACTCTTTCAATACTGGTACATGGAGACTTTGCGGGGGGCAGTGACATGAAGTAGAGATGGGTATTCTATAAGACGCAGCTTTCTGAAAACCTCAATTAACCTAAATGATTAGCTGTAGCCATGTAGCACCCCTCACTAGCTTGACATTTCTCAACCAAGTTAATATTAACATAGTGACTTCATTCTGTCCTGATGTACTTTGTCAAGGTCCTGTTACTGCGAGGTCTTTCTTGTCTTATTGACCGAAAATGACATTGTTTGTTGAATTAGCGCCTCGTTATTTCCACTGAGCACAGAAGGGCTGATGCAGATTTTATGGTTGTGTAATGAGTTTTATTTTTGTTTGATTTATAGGGTGCTGGGTAGTGGTACAACAACAGAGGCCATCGCCGTATGGTTTAACTTCACCTTATTTTAAATACTGAGTGATTCCAATGCATTTTTAATTACATACTAATTCGTGATTATGCTTTTAAACCACATGGCCTGTTGCTGCTCTGAAAGAATTACAGGGTTGTTGAGTGTGAAGACGGAGTTTAAAGGGCATAGTCTTCTTAGCATCCACTACTAAATGTCACAGTTGTCTGTTAATGTGTCAACCAAATCAAACATGCACAGTGGTCGAGGGGTGCTAAGTGACAGGTGACCTTGGTGGCTTGATGGAAGACTGGGCTGCTGTTTGAGCCCTCTGATCTTGGAGTGGGAAACCCTGTCTGGTCTTGTCTAGAGATGTTCCCCCAACCAATTAGACAAGAAATGGCAGTGACACTCGCACCCCACTTATCAAAACTGTTTTCAAGTGTGTTCATGAATTCAAATGAAATGCTTCAAACGTAAAGGCAGCGACATGTGATGTTCCGTCTGTATTATTTGTATCTCAGTCAACATGCATAATGTTGTTCTGGAGGTCAAAAAAGGGTTCTTTTTTCAAGTATAACCCTTTCAAGACATACGCAACCTCTCTTGCTTGTCTTCTTGCCTTGTAAGGTTTGCATAATACACAAAACAAGCTATAGATATTCTTTGTTTTTTTCTGTTCTTCCCTTACCCCTAGTTACCCCTTCATGGACAGACATTCCCATTGGTTGAGACGGAGGACCCAGACACCTGGTTGGGTTGTCTGCGAGGCATCTGACCTCTCATACACACACCTGCCCCCCTCCTACATCTATTACTGGGCCCCACAGTGTTCCATAATGTTCTGAGTAGTCAAGCATATAAATAAAGGTGAAGCAAAATGACTGCCTCTGTCTTGACAGAAGTGCTGAACCACAAAGAACACCTTGAAGGGCATGTTAACTGTCAATAGAGTTCTGTGTAAGCCCCTTCAATTAACATAAAACTAAACAGCTCCCCAGTTAGCCGCTATATAACCCTGGCGCTGTCTCCCTTCACCCATTCGCTATTTAACCCCCACAGTGTGGATGCCGTCATGCAGCCTAGCCGCGGAAAAGGCAGTAAACAACATCTCACCATGTACTTGCACAGAGGCGGTTACAAACATGCATACGCATAATGATATTCTACGCACACACATTCAGACCCACATTCACTCGCAAGAAATTCAAACACACACTAGTAAAGCTTCCTCACAGTCCCTGCAAATTACAAACCCAAAGAGGCCATGCCCACATTCTGCACACACACACACAAATTTGAAAAATCCCATTTACTGTGATGTTACGTGACTGAACATCGCTAGCGTAGTGTAGCTTACCCCTCTCTCCTAGGCCCATGGTAATGCTGCATGAGATTTGTGATGCAGTGGGGAGATGCATATGGAAGGCCTGTGCTCAGATCTCTCGGTCATGCACCCCATTAGGTCCTGCTGTTGATGCTGTTGCTATCAAAGCTGAAGTAAACGGCTCAGCAGTCGGCTGTATGCCTAAGCACAGAGACAGGCTAGCAATCACACTATACTGCGACGATAGGCCTATCTATCTTGTAATTAGGACGTGTTAGTAGGCTACAGGGAGGTTACTTCAAGCTCACAAACAACAAAGGAAGTATTCTGGTGTGCGAGATCAGCCTGATTTGGATTCTGCTACGTCCTCCAAACTATACCTTTGCTGTGTGGAAAACTGAACCTGATATACTTCATGATTTTAAATTAAGGTGTATTCCTTATTGGATTTCAGCTGTAGTAAAGTATTTCATCATGCAAATTCTCAGACTTCACAGAATCACAACCAATCTAAAGAGGATAATTTGCCCTAAAGACAAACAGAATGATGAAAATGCCCAGAATGAATGGGCTAGAAGATACAACCCTCTATGTGTTGAATAGCCCCTAATGTGTTTGGGTTTTGCGATAACATGCAGTAAATACCCGCATTCTTCTGCTCGTCACAAAAACCCAATGGCAGCTTTCACATTTGCTTCCCATCACCGGTGATTCCTGGGGAGGCGTTATTTGTGCAGCACACAACAGTGCTGCTCTGTTGTAATTGTCTAGGTTTTGCAAAAGGCCACTCATCTTTCATTCCCCTGCCAACACACATACATATTTGTGGAGGTGAAACTAACATGCTTAGTTGTTGTCTTCCTGCTTTTGCTTTAGTTCTGGTGTGGATTTGCTCCCTTTACGCCCGGAGCAATATGCCTGTGTCTCAGGGAGAGGGATGGCATCAGCTGGCATCGGATGGCAGCAGTTCAAACCTTGGTTTCTTTTCTGTGGGCGCTCCTGTTCAGCTAAGTAAATTGCTGGGGGAGGTTGCTATCTACCTTCTGTCCTTTATTTCTTTTTCCCTTTTAAAAAATAATTCTTTAATTCCCTTCTTTATCCCCGCCCTGTGTCTCTGCCTCATCCCTGCTCACATATCACTCTTGTCGCGGTACTCATAGCATTAGTGAAAAGAACGACAGATGTGAAGAAGTGTGCTTGGATAAAGGAATTTAAAAGAAGTTTGAAATATATGATATGGATTAAAAAAAAAAAAAAAAAAAAAAAAAAAAAAAGGAGAGGAAAAAAAGAAAAGAAAAAAAATTACACATCAGTTAGAACACCACATCTGACACACAAAAAATGTGCTCCGCTTAATCTGGTTTGCTCAGAAGGTGAATTATTTAAGAGAATTAATTGATTTCATGAGTACGAAGGTTGAGTATGCTAAGGCTGTATGAGTAATAAGTTCAAGGGTTTGCAGAAAAACAACTTAAAAAGTCATGAAACATTTAGAGCAAAGAGAGAGGCACAATGAATGCGGGAAAAAAAAAAGCAGAATGGCTAATAAATGAGAGAACCAAAGTTGTGTCTTTCAGAGGAGTCAATGAGAGAGCAACTCATGCAAATAAAAAGTGTTATCCTCAGGAATATTTGATCTGCACATTTCTTGACCTCTCTTTATGCATGAAAAAACACAGACAATAAAAGAGTAAACATTTTAGCTTTTTAAAAAAACAAAAAGGAAAAAAATGTGATGGTTAACTGAGGGCAAGCCAATAAAATCTACAGGAATGTGAGGGCTACTGCAGGAAGTGTTTGCCAATCAAACTCATGGTGCTGGGGCTACATATAAGAGTTCATTCGGCATGTCTAATTTAAAGTGCATTTGGTTGATTTCCTTTAAAAGTAACACAAAATATCTTTTAGTAATTTAAACATTATATATTATTATGAGACAACTAAACATGATATATAGACTATATTATAGTGAGATTGGCATGCAACACAGCAACACATATGTAAAAAATGCAAGTTTTTGCGTATTCCAGTTCCTTTTAGTCTATTTGAACTTGTAAAATATAGATTGAACAGTAGTGCTAATCTTTTATTATTTTAAACTGAAAACATGAACATTCTTTTTCCAAAATTCATTAAAAGGATTGACACTATACATTGTAGCTTTTAGACTGTGGAATAAATTAATGTTGGATTGATTCCCCCCCCCCTCCAAATAACTACAGAGCCTTTAAGACTTGCCTTCATGTGGAAACTGTTTAAAATAACCTTATGACCCCAGAGTGAGATCACAACCTGGTTTAACTTGCGCGACTGCCTTAAAAAACACACTCATCAAAGTAAGTGTTTGGCTCCAGAGTCACGCACACCACATCACACCACAATCTCATGCAATCAGCCGGTCCACATTCTCCTCATAATAGCATTGTCTGCTTAATTTTTTTTTAAACATTTTTTTTAAGCTTGAGCCCATCAGTCTTTAACAACAACAACAAAACCCAAATCTGCTCCATTTTGATAATAAGGCAAGAGCATTATGTGATAATCACAGGAGGGATTAGGTTTTGGCAGAGAGTGTGAGAGCCATACAGTCAAAGCCACTGGAAAAGAGAGATATAACCAAGAGACAGATAAGAGTAGAGGAGTGATGATTGGGATGAGAGAAATGAAGTGAGTAGTCTCCTGAAAATCAATAAGATCAACTTTGCCTTGAATCTCAATGTGGAAGGTTTTGATCTCTGGCACTGATTATTTAGGGGAATAATGGAATTATGTGCGGAGTTGCACAACATACTCTTGAAGGTGCACACAGTCACAAGGTTACCATCCGAAGTTTCAGCTGGTATACACACCTGAACCAGACTCCCGATGAATACCAATTCAAAAACGGCTGGCTGATTGAACCCTATGCAGTGGTCACTATATACATCAAGAGCCATCAACAATCGATACGATTTTAAATGAAAGCG
This sequence comes from Etia nguti, assembly GCA_015106755.1. Taxonomy (NCBI): domain Eukaryota; kingdom Metazoa; phylum Chordata; class Actinopteri; order Cichliformes; family Cichlidae; genus Etia; species Etia nguti. The sequence continues at coordinate 20,700 of VUQG01044632.1, read as the reverse complement.
TGCAGGAAAAGAGGGTGGGGAGGGGGACAAGCAAGCGACTAACACAGAGACAAATTACTGATACAGCAGCGAGGAGCTGATAACATGTGACGACGAGCCTTAACAGCTTGGGGGTGGGAAACAGGCATGCCGCTTTTGAGCTTCATGTGGGCATAGAAGAAAATAATGCCGGTTTATGTTTTTTCAGCAGGGTAACGACGACATATATTCATATATTTACCCATCGCTTTTCGGGGTCGAACTCAATGTAACCCAGTCTTCCCTGAAATGTCAACAGCACTTGTATTTCCGGGTTGTACATCGTTATCCCGCCTCTTAAAGAAAACTCACCAGTAGCGCGTGTGTACGTCACGTTTAAGAAACCCGTGATCAAAATGACCCAATCGGATAGCGTAGCGCCAAAGCAGTGGTTAAAACATGCATACCGTCCGGGGAAAAATAATTCAAAGTCCTCAGTTGTAGCAACGGTACATAGCGACCAAATTGCTAAGAAAAGCCACGACAATTATTTACTCAGTCTTAAATGTCAAGTTCATTCAAAGTGCCGGAGTATTGATTTGTTTTTTCCAGGTTACCGTGTACTTGCCTAAACTATAAGATTTGACCAAACCGAGATTATGACTGTTTTTAAACTAGCTTTTTGCAAGCCTCCATGCAGTTGACTTAGGAAACAGGTGGCAGGAACTTTTTGGAGCAATGCTTGCAACTTGCACACAGCCAAGGAAAAGCTCAACGTTGTCGGAAACGCTTAGTCACACTTCTCACCTGTCTTCTTGCTCAGTTGAAAAAGAGCTGAAAGTAGCCAATCAGAGTCCTGAAACAGAGCTAAACATTATTAAAGAACTACTCAACGAGTTCAGAGGGCTCCACGAGCTGAGGTTAAGATGCTTGGAGCAGGACACCACTAGAAGGGGAGAACTCCCACAGGTGAGTAATTCTTGTGCCACATGTAAGTAGTACCTTGTGGGTAGCGTGGCCGAGCGGTCTAAGGCGCTGGATTTAGGCTCCAGTCTCCCTGGAGGCGTGGGTTCGAATCCCACCGCTGCCATTATTGTTAGTCCTGGCGTAACATCCGGTTTAACTCCAAGACAAAGTTTAGAAGTGTAGCATCAGATTTCTTGAGTGGAAGTAATAAATCCAGACTTTATGTTCCCACTTTATACAGCTACGTTGAATCACGAGTCCAATCTAGGTATTTAAAATAGAGACCAAGATGCGTAATAGTGTTATGTTTTTTCCTATTAACACTGGAAACAAATGCTAGTCGTCTTAATGACGATTTTGCACACGCCCTTCCAGTAGTCTGGACCCTGGATTGTGAAAGATTGTTTTTATGGGTTCAGACAATTGCATAAAGTACGGGTTAGCAGACACAGTATCTACAGCATGTTTAGATTTAGGCTAACATCTATTGTCATTAGGCTATAATCCATCCATTACAAATCATACAGCATCCTGTCCACCTTGACTCTAACATCAGAAGATGACCTCTGTCTTGTCAGACAAATGACAGGAGGAAGCGCAGCGGTGCTTTCATAAAGCCGCAGCACTTGTAACAGGTGGCAAATTGCATTATGTTTCCATCTGAGCGGCAGAGATCAGGAACACAGAGCCACAGTCATATTTAAAAAAGAGAGGTTTCTAATCATCGGGGTCGTCATGTAACATCTTTTAGCAACAGAATGTAGCTCGTGTGAGCTGGACTGTGCATCAAAGCAAAAATAACAAGGTTTCAGAATAGGTTATGGTCAGCCGGCCCCAGTCGAGGGCCAGCTTAACAAGGTTATGATGTTCAGAACCCAGGAGCTCCCAAGTCCTAAAGGTTGATGGGGACACTTAATCATAAAGCGTGTCCGCTGAAAATACAACATCCATTATTCCACGAACCCATTGTAGGTTTATGATGTTTCTTAAAATGTCGAAATGTTTGAGCAACCTGCCAGTTAAAGAATTCTTTTTTTTTTTTCTTATGCTTTAGGGCACTTATCACAGCTAGCTTTTCCAAAAGTGAAAAGTAAGTAAGAAACAACAACAACAACAACAAACAAACAATGTCAACCCTAGAATGTTACCGTACTGTCACATTTGCCATCTTTGTAAAGTTACTTTCCCCGAAGCTAAACATCAGTATAATGTTATGCATCAGGGGACAGTGTAAACTGCTTATTTACTTTTGGCTGTAGGGGACAGATGTTTTTCAGCACAGATGTACAGGTGGTCCTCTAAGGTAATATACTTCTTAGATTTGTGGCACTTCCTTTTATCAGAGGGACAATCATTGTATGTGTAGGGTATCTGGGAAAACTGCAAAAGCTCCTTAAGCTAAGTGCACAGCCTTTTTTTAAAAAACCTGGAATAAGAAAATAAAGAGTACGTTTAGGTTATCATTTTTTGTAAGTAATAAAATCTGAACATTGAAATGCCTTTTTGAGTCTGCCCTACACTTTGAGTGCCTGATCACTAAGTATTCCTTTTCCTATGATAGAGGGCAGAGGTCACCTATTGTGAATCTTAGGTGGGCTTCTGTGTGAAAGCCACAAGGATCTGGCCTCTTTGTCTGGCATATTCAGCATTATATAAAGGTTTTGGAAAATGAAAAAAGAAAAAAAAGTTTTAAATGTCACAACCAGTTCAGTGAATGAAGTATGTCAAGGATTTAGATACTCAAACAGTGCCACATTGACTTATGTAAGTAGAATCAAAATAGACACCGGTGGCTTTTGACGATCTCTCTGTTTCTTTTTCTCTTTTATAAGCTGTTGTGTTTAGGCTCGTTCTTCGACTGTTTTATATGTCTCGGGTACTTGTGGGATAGAATGAGAGGCTGTGAGCATCTCACCACCAACATGTTTTGCACTTGTTGTCCTTAGATGTATTTGTTTCAGTTTGTCAGAAAGTTACAAAGACTCACAACCTGCCCGGCCATACTGTCGACCATCATTTAATGTGTGTCGATGCTAAATCAGATTCTTCATCTACTCTAAAGATGGGTAAGATGCAACTAAATAAGAAACACATTTTTATATTGTGTTTACCTGGATCTTTTGCCTTCCCTGTGAGGTGTAGTTGGGGGTATAGTACCTGTTTAACATCAAGAGGGAGTACTACATTTATAAGTGACATGCTGGATTGAGGGGGATATATGCTGCTTAACTGCACTGTGGTTAGTGTATGTGCACATTCCCATATTGGGATTCATCACTGACTTTTAAAGAACTTTTTATTATTGGATATTTTAATAATAATCTTACTCTGCTCTGTTTATGGTCACCAACTCAGGCCAGTCGCTCACTAATCTGTTACAGAATTCACATTTTTCCAGAGAGACCGACTGTTACCAGGAGGTCAGTGACTGGTATCTAGGCCTGTGTGACTGGGGCCTAACAATTACCATAGTCTGTGCTTGCTGTGTTGGATTATGAATTAGTGGCTGAGTTGCCTAGCTCAGCAACTAATTAAACATATAAACTGTCATCTTATTAAACCAAAATAAGTAAACCACTGTCTTATCCTGTTGTTCTTGTTCTCTTACAGAAGAAAGTGGAGTTCCTGCAGTCTTACGTGAATGACCTCACAGACCACATCCAGGTGCTTGTTCAGAGCATTGAGGATTTGCAAAGGGGAGCTGGACAGAACCATGATCGTGTTTTGGCTGTAAGATTTTATAAATGGCTTCATCTTGACACAGATGTAACTGCACCCAGGTTTTTTTTTTCCTGGCTCAGAATGGGCTTACAAGAGGTGACTACCCATGGCAATAAGCATGACTGATCTGCGTACTCTAAAGGCAAAGTTACCTTGTTACCTTATTTGACAAAAATCGATGCATTTTTCTCTTATTTCTGTTCATTTGATCAACAAAAATGCTATTATGCCTGACTAAAAAAGACCAAAAAACCTCTCAGAATATAATTTTATTACATGATCAAGGGTTGGAGGGCTCTTTTTGTGGCTGACTTAAACCTCCTCGGGTTGCCAAAAATTCCTCTGTGCATGAAAAGGCCTGTTGTCTTTGTTTTTAATATATATCTTCTGTAATTTTAGCGATTTTACAGTGTTCTTTTGTTCCTTAATGTGTCTTAGAATCTATCCTTGAGACAGATAATGAACTATTGTTTTTGGGTCTTTGGAAAAACTGCCTAAAAAAGGAAAACTTTATTATAGGAGGAACTAACAACATCACCACCACTTGATGTAGTGACCTTAAGTCATTGTTCCATTTTAGTTACGGCTAGGCTTCTATCAATATTCTCTCCTCTGAGTGGATTTTACACACAGAAAAGTAATTATGGCTTATTATACATCAAAGTACTTACCTGCCATTATGTAGAAGGTCAGAGGGCTAGCTTTGTGCGCTCTCTACACCGTTACTACAAAGGTCACGCTAACATAATGCTTTGCATTTCTGAGCATTCAAAGCTGCCCAATTTTAACTTTCATCATTTTAAAACGTAATTCTCTTCGCTGACATTGCTTAAGCAACACAAATACCGGCATCTCTGCCATTTCTCTTCCATAGCACTTTCTCAGATTCCTTTATTGAATAGGTTCTACAGTATATGTCTTTCTTGCAAATTATAGCACAATACATGCCTACAGGATAGTTTGAAAAGCAAAGACATTTGTTAATTTTCACATTTATTATCAGTAATGGAATTTTAGGAACTTTACTAATTTATTTTTCCATTTCTCCAGCTGATTAAAAAAAATTTAAAGTTTAGTTTAAAGGGAAAAGGTGAAGAACAATTTCTAAAATTTATTAAAGTGACATTCTCTTAGTTGCTGAGAGTCCTTCAGTCCATCCAGTCGCAGTTTTGCTACTGTTTGTGACAACAGCAGCTTCGTTTGGCAGCCAAAGAGACACGCTGCGAGGGAACATAATAGTTTGTTGCCGCTATCGACCCATCTTCTGAGCCTTTGAATCTCCATTTTCACCCGTCTTACACGATGCTCTCACTGTCTGTTTATGCTACTTTGTATGTTTTCAGGGTCTACATCGGTAAACAAATACAAACAAATGGAGCGTCTCACTCAACAGTCTATTAGGATAGTCAGGGGACAGGATAGTCAGTGTGTTTCTGCTCTGATGTCCATAATGCGAAATCCAATCAAATGAAGAGCATTTAGAGCTACTTATGGACCGTTCCACAATGTAAACGATGCAATGAGCTCTGTAATAGGAGCTTGGCTAACGTCTGATTGAATCGTAGTGTATGGTCTTGTTGATACACAATAGGGCTGAACTCTAATGGACACTAAACAGAGTTTGTTTTGTGGCCATAATATCATAAAATTCAAGGATTGTATTCTGGGTTAGAACCCAGACTGCTACAATTAGCCTTTGTTTTTTGATCCAGCTACAGACAGACCTGCTACAACATCACCATGTCCCTTGCATACAATACAGATTTGTACTGTGTGAAAAATACTGAACACCTGCTTTAACTAAAGGGGTTATAGGACAACCCAGGATTTTAGACAAAGAAGAAATAGTCTTTTTTACTGTGTTGAACCTTACTTAAACCAGTTAAACTGTACTAGGAAAACATCTGCAGTGACAGATATGTCTTTAATTTGAGACATGTATTTGTAAGTACAGATCAGAAGAGGCAAATTGGAATCAGCTGGCCTCTATTTGATCCACTCAGCTTGTCATGACACCATTTGAACACCATCAGCCCCAAAATGTTCCTACAATCATAGAGAAAAAAACACCCACATCATAGGACAAACAGTTCGATAGCCTGCATTGGAAAACCTGCAGTCTTTTTTTGTGGTTGCTTAAACTGGAAGTCTCCCATTGGCCATGCTTGTTAATGTTTATAAACGGTGGTTAACAAAGGGTTTTCTTTGTATTATTTGTATCGGAGGAGAGAGCAAAATCAGTTACAACAAGTGATGACAACAAATTTGCTCACTGAATGCCAGCAATGTCTCCAGCTGTGATGAGAGGCTCCAACTTTTTTTTTTTTTGTGTGTGTGTGTGTGTGATTCACAAAGCGACTATTTATGACATTCCCATAAACCACAGAACAGGGGCTATTAAAATCTTAAAGCCTGGGAACCAAATGATAAAATTGGTCTCATGACTTAATTCTTGCTAATGAGAGCATAATTTTTCCTGTCATGTGGAGCTTTCTTCATAGCAGGACTCTCAAGGCCCAGTTTTCTTCCTGGGTTGTAGTTACATGTAAATGAAACACGTAAGTACGCAGGCTACAGCGTATATCAGCCCTGCATTAAGAATGACCACAACTTTTGAGTTCTGACATCTGGTCTACTTGAAAATATATACATACCGGTGCATTAAGACAGAAAATATGTAAGTATGTTGAAGAAAATGATTGTAATAGAAGTACTGATGTAATTTGTTTCCTAACTGATTAAGCTGTGGTTAGCTTGTATATGATTCATGCTGTGGACTTGGTGCAGTAAAAGCGTTTCAAAGAACACCTGTCCAACCCTACATAGTAGTGACTGCTGAAACTTAATTCAGTTTAGCATTAAAAAAAGTCTATGATCTGTGTGACCTTTATCAACCCCCCCCCAAACTCCACTTCCCCCAACAAATACATGCACGCAACTCACGCACGCTTCAGCATTCGCGTTTGTGGCAGGTGCTCCGAGGGAACAAGGCGGTGAAAGTGAGAAAGAGAGAGCAGGGGAGGTCACGGGGGTCGCGGTGGTTGACTATGCTAATGCTGTTGTTAATGACTTTGCTGTGAGTGATAATTTATTGTCTTCATTACCATATTAACTCCATAGCACCCTTCCACACCCCAAGAGCCCTAAGTCTCTCTTTTTTCTCTGTCTATGCAGTAATGGATGCCCCTGCTTGATCCTTGGAATAATGAACTAATTAGCTTAATTAAAATCAATATAGGTGCCAATACCAGGTTAGACCTTTCAGGGACGCCATCTCTATCAGCAGGAGAAGGGGTTTTCAGAAAGAGAGGGTGAAACAGGATGGATGGCATGGGGGTAGAGGGGCCACACATAAAATAAATAAAGAGATGATAAGGAGTACTGACAGGTAGACAGATAGACAGTATAAGGCCATATTCACACTACATCAATGCTATGTTTACACCTGTAGGCCTACACTGCTTTGGTATTTTAGGACCCATAAAACAGATCCACAATGACCCAGTTTTAGTTTAAAGATGGAGTTTTGGAAACAGCGGTGTCAACACCCATGTTCGCTGCCTGCAGTCACCGTGTGTCCATTCCTTGTGTCATGCACAAAGCACACAATCCTTGCCCATAAGAAGACAAAGACATCAGCTTTAACTACAGGTGTTAAATTAAACTTGGATAACAAATTATATGCCAACGTCTGTTTGGTCAAGGAATATGGGTATATTTAAACATTTTTCAAATGCTGTTATCAACTTTGCCAGTGTGGATGTAGTTAAAAGGAAGAGGAATGAAAAACACTGAATTTAAATGAGAATGAGTGACAGGTTTGAAAAGGTAAAATGTA
>VUQG01044630.1:41269-52745 GCA_015106755.1 Etia nguti | reverse complement strand
GCTGTAAGTTTGTGTGTGTGTGTGTGTGTGTGTGTGTGTGTGTGTGTGTGTGTGTGTGTGTGTGTGTTGCATGCTTGCTGTCTTTCTTTTTCTCTCTCACTGTCCTGTCTTCTGTCTGTGTCTCTGTTGCTGTAGACATTCAGACGTTTCAGAGAGCCTCTTTCTATGACAATGTGTCTGGGCTCCATGAAGCTCCAGGTGAATGATAGTAACACTTAACCTTTGTAAACCACTGGCTGCTTCTCATGCTCTACACTGGCGGTCTCATTGGTTTCCTGTCCTGTCATGACTGCACTGTGCACCTGTCCAAAAAGTTCTCCTCCAGCTTTGCATGGCTTTAAAACCTCTCATACGTATTTCTATTGATGCTGGTGGTTTACTGCCACTCTGAATACTCTGACATCTATTGTTTGTGAAGTCTTACTTTACAAATTGTGAAAATATCAGTCACTAAATGAGAGTATGCCTGATCACGTGGATGAATTTTAAAGTTGATTCAGGCTCTAGTGTACCATATGAAGGATTAAAAAAATTCTCACTGAATTAATGAGCTGCATATTCAGAATTAGGGTCAACACTTTAAAAGAAAAAATAACTACATCCCATCAATCACAGGATGCTGTGATTAATGGTAAATGGACTGGTTCTTATATAGCGCTTTTCTACTCTTCTGAGCACTCAAAGCGCTTTACACAACTTGTGCATTCACCCAAGCACATTTTCTAAGTGCTTTCTAACTAACATTCACACACACATTCATACTCCGATGGATGATCGGAGAGCAATTTGGGGTTAGTATCTTGCCCAAGGATATTGGGCATGCAGACTAAGGGAAGCCAGGAATTGAACCACCAACCTTCCGATCAGTAGATGACCTGCTCTACCACCTGAGCTACAGCCACCCCATTAACAATCTACTGTTTAACAAAAAGTGTTTTGTTTACTTAGACATTAAGCAGATATGATAAAAAACTAACAAGAAATAGCTATCCAACATGAGGGTGATATTTTTTTTTCTCGTGATGACGTGTGTGAATCTGGCTGAAGTTTTTGTAAAATGACAAGATTCAGTTCAGTTCAATTTTATTTATATAGAGCCAGATCACACTCACCTCAATGTGCTTTATATTGTAAGGTGAAGACCCTAAAATAATACAGAGAAAACCCCAAACCCAACCACCCCCACTCGGCGACAGTGGGAGGGAAAAACGGACTTTTAACAGGAAGAAACTTCCAGCAGAACCAGGCTCAGGGAGGGGCAGCGATTTGCTGTGGCCAGTTAGAGGTGACGAAAGAAAGGGAGAAAAGGATCAATAATAACTAATGATTAAATGCAGAGTATACACAGGAGTATAAAAGAAACAGCCAGAAGTAAGCCATCATCCTGAGAACAAAGTGATGTTTTATAAAAATTCATGAATTTGTGCCGTCGTGGCGAAATCTTTTTTTGTTTCATTTTGTTTGTTTACATTTTAAATATGATTTTTAGCACTGATAATTCCTCTGGCGATGTTTATCTTTATATCACAGTTTGTAAACATGTGAATGAAGATGTTTAAAGGGGGTCTGTTCCTGAAGTTTTATGCAACTTTTGGTGATCATGTGCACAAGAATGCCCATGTGCATAGTGATAAACATCTGAAAATAGTTTCACACTGTCAAATCTCTAAGCTGTGCTTTAATCTAAAAGCAGAGTGAAGAACAGAAACTGCTAGTAAGTAACTACATATGTAAGAAAATGTTTCTTAAAATCTGCTTTGCAAATGTCTATGGAGAAGGAAGTGTGTGTGGGATTCATTGTACAAGCTCAAGAAGAAATATTGTGTAGCATTTATGAGCACCTTGATCTTTTTGTTTATTATATGGAATTTGCCGTTATTAGATGACATCAGAGTGCCACCACATATTTAAATTTTGGTTTACTAAACCACCAGGCTACACCCAGAGCAAGAAATGTGATTGCATATTGATTCATTTTGACCAAATTAACAGAAAAAATTTACAGAAAATCCTAAAAGACATTCATATCTAGATCTTACCCGACAGAAAAAAAATGAATAGCGATCCTAGTTTTCTTATTCCCTACCACACCCCCATTTTTTAGCTATATTTTCATGTGTGTGTGATATTTAGAAGATCATCTGAAGTACATTACTGCTGCTTTGTGGACTCAAATCCATTAGATCTTGCTTTAAAAGCATTTAAGAGTAAAAGACAATTAAGTAGTGTGCTAACTGAGATGGTCATCACTCACAGCTGGTGTGGTAACAGTGTTGTCTGTCTTCATGCTGTATTATAAAAATAGAAAAGAGCAAACCCCGCTGAGTTGAACACAGCAGCCATTATTGGCAGCATCTCCTGATAAACATTCACATTAGATTTAAAATACACATGAAAGAATTTGCCGGCTTTTCTCTTTTCTTTTCATGTAAATAGCAGATCATATCAATCATATCTGCATCTGTGGATTCCTCCTTTAATCCAGTTATCCGTAATCATCTTCAACTAATTTTTCTTTACCAGTTGACCGGATAGTGGGACTGGACCAGGTTGCGGGCATGAATGAGACGGCGTTTGGTGCTGCCTACAAAACCAAGAAGGGCATGTTTCGCACCGTGGGGCAGCTGTACAAGGAGCAACTGTCTAAGCTCATGGCCACACTGAGGAACACCAATCCCAACTTTGTCCGCTGCATCATCCCCAACCATGAAAAAAGAGTGAGTCTTAAAATCTAACCATCAGCAAAATGCCCTCTTCATACTGTGTCATCGTCGATTCGGAGTTCGTCACTACCATCAAAAGTGCAAATTCTGTGGGAATTTTAAATGTCTTCACTTAGTTATGCTTACACTGAGATGAGATCCATTTGTACTGATCGTCGTGAGTACAGACAAGAAGCACTGATGCTTTTGGCTGGGAGGAGGACACGTGCACTGACTGCAGTGTCATGGAAACAGATCTCATTTAACCCAAATTTTAAAAAAAAAGAAAAAAAAAAAGACTATTTATACAGAAGCTTTACATAATGTTTTTCATGTTTTCTCATTATTTTTCCTCTTCCTGCTTTGCCAGGCTGGTAAACTGGACCCCCACCTGGTTCTGGACCAGCTGAGGTGTAATGGTGTGCTTGAGGGGATTCGTATCTGCAGACAGGGCTTCCCCAACCGCATCGTCTTCCAGGAGTTTAGACAAAGGTCATATTTTAATCTATGTCTCAGTTTATCACCTTAATCTTTTCCTACTAAGGTTTGGAATAAGCTAAATGTATTTATTACTTTGAGAAAAAAAAACACTGTAAGGCACTTTTAGGAATTAAACTTGTCATATATGAATCCATCCATCCATCCATGCGTTTCCTTAAACACTAATCCAGTTCAAGGTTTTGGGGGTGCTGGAGTCTATCCCAGCTGTCATTGGGTCAGAGGTAGGGTACACGCTGAACAGGTTGCCATTCTGTTACAGGGCTAATACAGGGAGACAGACAGGTCTACAAAGTGTGATTTGCATGATAAAATACACACTCACTGGACACTTTATTAGGTACAGCTTGTTAGTAATGAGCGGGACCGCCTTTTGTCTTCAGAACAGCCTTAATTCTTCATCAAGGTGCTGGAAACATCTGTATTGACATAATAGTATCGCACAGCTGCAGATTTGTCGGCTGCACATCCATGATGTGCATCTCCAGTTCCACCACATCTAAAATATGCTCTACTGGACTGAGTCGTGACTGATGGAGGCCTCAGCTCAAATAAGTCTGGTTATTCTTGGGCTGATTAAATATTGGATTAACGAGAAGTTGAACAGGTGTAACTAAAAAAAAGGGATTTGTTGTCATTGTTGTGTTTTGATGTTTGCAGTTTCTACCTGACAGGAAACAAAGGACTCGGTCCTGTCTTTCATTCTGTTTTATATATTATTAGCCAGGACATTTTGTCACTTAGTGATGGTGCTTGTTTTGTCCTGCTTTTTATCAAGGTATGAGATCCTCACTCCTAACGCCATTCCCAAGGGCTTCATGGATGGCAAGCAGGCCTGTGAGAGAATGGTAAGGACCCATCCAAACTCCTATGATTTATCTTTACATGGAGCAGTCTAAGAAGTAAAAGTCACTTTGTTATTAAAATGATTATAAATAAATTATGAATAGACAACAGTATTATTTCCATTTCAACCACATCTTCACCTCATCTCCCTCTCTATGGTAGATTCAAGCCCTAGAGCTGGATGGCAACCTTTTCCGAATTGGCCAGAGTAAGATCTTCTTCAGGGCCGGAGTCCTCGCCCACTTAGAGGAAGAGAGGGACCTGAAAATCACGGACATCATCATTTACTTCCAGGCGGTGTGTCGAGGATATCTGGCACGCAAGTAAGTAGAAACAGAGTTGTTTCTATATATATTTGATCACAAAAATCTCACTGTTGTCTCTCTTTTCTTCTTCTCTGTTTGCTTCAGAGCCTTTGCTAAGAAACAACAGCAGCTCAGTGCGCTAAAGGTTCTCCAGAGAAACTGTGCCGCTTACTTAAAGCTGCGTCACTGGCAGTGGTGGAGACTCTTCACTAAGGTGTGTAATTGTCATTTCTCAGTGCTGATAATTATTAAAAGTTTGTAGTATAGGCAGTAGTCAGTGTTGTGCAAAAGCAGAGTCCTTCTGGTTTTGCTGCTACTGTTCATTTGTACCCACAGGTGAAGCCCCTGCTGCAGGTGACCAGGCAGGAAGAGGAGTTGCAGGCTAAGGATGAAGAGCTGGTCAAAGTGAAGGAGAAGCAGATGAAGGTGGAGGGAGAGCTGGTGGAGATGGAGAGAAAACATCAGCAGGTTGGTTACAACTAAAGCAATAACATCAAATGTTCACTATAATGTTGAACTCTCTAAGGTGCACAGTCGACACATTAACATTATCGATGTGTAGCTAATGGAAGAGAAGAACATCTTAGCCGAGCAGCTGCAAGCAGAGACAGAGCTGTTCGCAGAGGCCGAGGAGATGAGAGCTCGTCTCGCTTCCAAAAAACAAGAGCTGGAGGAGATCCTCCATGACCTGGAGTCCAGGCTGGAGGAAGAAGAAGAACGGAGCCAAGAGTTGCAGAACGAGAAGAAAAAGATGCAGTCCCATATCCAGGTATGCCTTCAGGGCGTTAATGCAAGGAGAAATATATTATTTGTCTCTCAGTTACTTATGTAACAGCAGGGAATGTTAAAAAAACAAGTATGTTCTAAAATATAACTGACTTATTCAGTGCAAAATATGTTTGCTCATTATGTTTGTTTCTGTGCGTAGGACCTGGAAGAACAGTTGGATGAGGAGGAGGCTGCCAGGCAGAAGCTGCAGCTGGAGAAAGTGACGGCTGAAGCAAAAATGAAGAAATACGAAGAGGACATTTTGCTACTGGAGGACCAGAACTCCAAGTTCCTCAAGGTGAGAGGAAGATAGCTCGAAAAGGGTGGATGCATTCATGTTTGAGTTGGGAAGCTAGCTGTGCATTAAGGGGTCTGTCTCTTTTCATTTTTAGGAAAAGAAGCTGCTTGAGGACAGAATCAATGAGGTGACCTCGATGCTAGCTGAAGAGGAAGAGAAGGCCAAGAACCTGGGCAAGGTCAAAAACAAGCAGGAAATGATGATGGCCGACCTGGAGGGTAAACAAGTGAACCATAGCATCTGTAGAATAGCAAACTATCACTTCTACAGCACGGCTGTTAAAAGAACCGTCTTATGTTAAACCAATGTTTTATTGTGTTTTATAATCAGAGAGGCTGAAGAAAGAGGAGAAGACCCGGCAGGAGCTAGAGAAGGCTAAGAGGAAGTTGGATGGGGAGACGTCCGACTTCCAGGACCAGATATCAGAGCTGCAGTCCCAGATAGAAGAACTTAAAATGCAGCTGAGCAAGAAGGACGATGAGCAGCAGATGATGCAGGCGAGGTAGGAGATGGTAACACGGCTATGGAGGAGAATGAGTCCTGATGAAATCAGTTCAACAGACTGAGCTAAATATGGGCTTCAGAGTCATAGAAATTCTAAAGTGATTAGAGCAGGAGTGAGATAAGTGTTGCATAGCATTACGGAGCAGTCAGCACACTGGAAACATTCACACCAGCCATTTTATATGGAGCGTTTTATTAGACTCCCAACACTGCAGACCGGTGTACAACAGTGGTCTTATTGTTAAAGTTCACTTTTTGTTGTTCTGCTTTGTGACCCGGCGCCAGCTGATATTTACTACATGACTCTCACAGCACTGGAATGTGTTTGGAGTGTGCGACTGTTATTTGTGAGGTATTATTGGTCATTTATAAGTGTGAGATCATACTACATTCCTACTTCTCTTTTTATTAGAATCAACAGTGATCCTGCCTCTGCTGCCACCCACTGGACCAATGGTTTCATTACATGCATGGGATTTTTGGAGAAGCAAATCTGAATAAGCACTGAAACTTTTATTCAAGTCTAAACCATCTTTCATCCAACCAATGGGTTCTCTCATTTATAATTAGACGGGCTGAAAGAAGAAGAAGAGAAGACATGACTGAAAAAAGTTTCTAGTGCTTATTTTTAGTGGAACAATGAGGTTGTCCTGTATCTCTAGAGGCATTGTGGTTTTTTATTATAGCCACTTATATACTCTGATTTCAGGAGTGAGGAAGAAGTCAGCCATAAGAACAATGCTCTGAAGCAGATTCGGGAGCTGCAGGCGCAGCTGTCTGAGCTACAGGAGGACCTCGAGTCCGAAAAACAGGCCAGGAACAAGGCTGAGAAACTCAAGAGGGACTTGAGTGAAGAGCTTGAGGCCCTGAAGACTGAACTGGAGGACACCCTCGACACAACTGCAGCCCAGCAGGAGCTTAGGTACTGTCTGCTACATTTCTCATCCATATTTTAGAGAATGGTGCATTTGGGAGAGCTTGTTGTGTTCTCTGTAGGACCAAGCGTGAACAGGAGGTTGCAGAGCTGAAGAAAGCCATTGAGGAGGAGACTAAAAACCACGAGGCTCAGATCCAGGAGATGCGACAGAGGCATGCCACTGCCTTAGAAGAGCTTTCTGAACAGCTCGAACAGGCAAAGAGGGTAACTGACCTTTTTCCAATCAGCAGATTCACAAGTTACTATAGGTACTACTCTGTCATTTAATACTACTAATGTTTTTTATGGATTATACGTAGTTCAAGGCTAACCTGGAAAAGACCAAACAGAGCCAAGAGACGGCCAACAAGGAGTTGGCCAGTGAGGTCAAGACCCTGCAGCAGGCAAAGCAAGAGTCGGAGCACAAGAGGAAGAAGCTGGAGGCTCAGCTGCAAGAATTCATGGCCAGGGTCACTGAAGGAGAGAGGGCTAAGGGAGAACTGGCTGAGCGCTCACACAAACTGCAGGTGAGGTGGTGGGGGGGTGAAAACTGTAACTCTTGGATTTTAGGTAGCAGAGCAGAGGAAAAACACATTTTTATGAAATTTGCTAGCGTATCAAAAATATCTGGATTCTTCTAGAAAAAAAATCCTCTTGTTCGCGTACATAAGCTTAAAGTAAATGAACTTGTTCTTCTGTAGTGCTTTCTATCTATCATTCACGCTCCGAAGGATACTTTGGCATATAGACTCAAGTAGCCAGGGATCGAACCACCAACCTTCCAATTAGTAGATGAGCCAAAGAATTATAGCCACCCCTAACTAGTCATAGGTGGGGGGTTTTTTCAACTTTATTTTTTTACTTTTCCATTGTATTTCTTTGTGTGACTCTTTGTCTTTTCTCTTGACAATAAGTCGGCGTTGAATTCTTTTGTAGCTGTTTAGTATTTACTTTGGACAATAGCTGCTTCATTTAATGAGTTTATATTAGTAATTGCTAAAGGACAGATTCTTGAATAACTGTAAATATAAGCTCGCAGAGATTTTGTTTCGCCACTTGGCATTTGTGTATTCAAATGTGTTGGACTAAAGCAGATAATCTGGTTTAAACTCTTCATACAGACTGAGCTGGACAATGTGTCTACCATGCTGGAAGATGCAGAGAGGAAGGGGATCAAGTTGGCCAAAGATGTCGCTGGGCTAGAGAGTCAACTGCAAGACACACAGGTAACGTAAAGTTACCTGTGATCTTAAAGGAAACCTCCTATGCTCATTTCCAGCTCAGTATTTCTGTTCTTGGACTCTTCTGCTTTCATGATTCAAAGTACAAACTGCTTCTTTGTCTTATACTGGGCCTTGGTGCACCCCCTTATAACTTTTCCAGAGCCTCCATTACAGTGTCCTCTTTTAGCCTCAAAACCATTTAAGTGAAACTGTTCTTTTTAAATAACTGTATCCATATTCATTATTATTAGGAGCTACTCCAGGAGGAGACCCGTCAGAAACTAAACCTCAGCAGTCGAATTCGCCAGCTGGAAGAGGAGAAAAACACTTTGCAGGAGCAACAGGAGGAGGATGAGGAGGCACGCAAGAATCTGGAGAAACAGATGTTTACCTTACAGGCTCAGGTAGGACATGATTTCTGCTGTAGGAAACAATGTTTAAGTAATGTGACTGTCCCTTAAATAACTTTCCTTTGTGTGCTGCAGCTGTCAGAGAGCAAGAAAAAGCTTGAAGACGATGTTGGAACAATCGAAGGCCTGGAGGAGACAAAGAAGAAGCTGCAGAAGGACCTTGAACTGGCCAACCAGCGTCTGGAAGAGAAGACGATCGCTTTTGAAAAGATGGAGAAGACCAAGACTCGTCTGCAGCAGGAGCTAGATGATCTAACTGTGGACTTGGACCACCAGAGACAGATCGTCTCCAACCTGGAGAAGAAACAGAAGAAGTTTGACCAGGTGAGAACACATCAGTGGATGCATTTCAAGTCAGTTTGTTACACTTACATTTTTTTTAAAGGTAAGACAGTATAGATGTTATTTTCTTTTTCTTAAAATAACAACTCGGTGCTCTTCATAGATGTTGGCTGAGGAGAAGAGCATCTCAGCTCGTTACGCTGAGGAGCGTGACCGTGCTGAAGCTGAGGCCAGAGAGAAGGAGACCAAAGCTTTGTCCATGGCCAGAGCCCTGGACGAGGCACTGGAAGCCAAAGAGGAGCTGGAGAGGATTAACAAGCAGCTCCGTGCTGAAATGGAAGATCTGATGAGCTCAAAGGACGACGTGGGCAAGAATGTGAGCGGCACAATGTTCGAACAGTGTTTTAGAAGGGGACCTTTTAAGTTTGCATCCACGTGTTCCTTCTTTTTTTTCCCCATTCACCCCTCTTCCTTCTCTTTTTAATAACTCACACACACATATCAGGTCCATGAGCTGGAGAAGTCGAAGCGCACGCTGGAGCAGCAGCTGGAGGAGATGAAGACTCAGCTGGAGGAGCTGGAGGACGAGCTGCAGGCCACAGAGGACGCCAAGCTGCGCCTGGAGGTCAACATGCAGGCCATGAAGGCCCAGTATGAGAGAGACCTGCAGGGCCGAGACGACCAGAACGATGAGAAGAAGAGAGCACTGGTCAAACAGGTGCAAATCAAATCTAATTATGTTGCATTGGTTTGTTCCCCATCATTTCCACACTAATGACTTGTAATGCCTCCTTCCAGGTGCGAGAAATGGAGGCGGAGTTGGAGGATGAGAGGAAGCAGAGAGCTTTGGCTGTGGCTGCTAGAAAGAAGCTGGAGATGGACCTGAAGGATATAGAGGGTCACATAGAAGGAGCCAACAAGGCTCGAGACGAAGCCATCAAACAGCTGCGCAAGTTACAGG
Source organism: Etia nguti (assembly GCA_015106755.1). Taxonomy (NCBI): domain Eukaryota; kingdom Metazoa; phylum Chordata; class Actinopteri; order Cichliformes; family Cichlidae; genus Etia; species Etia nguti. The sequence goes on along the minus strand of VUQG01044630.1, from coordinate 43,032 downwards.
TGGAGATTTTATTCACGTGTTTGCATCAGCCGAATTTTTATACTTTATTTTCCAGTCATGCCTTGTTGTTGCTTCCTTCAGGCCCAAATGAAAGACTACCAGAGGGAGCTGGAAGACACCCGAGCTTCCAGAGACGATATTTTTGCCCTATCCAAGGAAAACGAGAAGAAACTCAAGAGCCTGGAGGCAGAGATTGTACAGCTACATGAGGTCAGGACAGTCTAAAGCTCAGACGTTTTGTGATGTTTGTTGCTATGCAGGGTGTCGATAATTCACAGTTAACAGCAGTTATACACTTTTAATGTTCAATAAAGTGCTGATAGACTTTTTTCTGTCTGCTCTGCAGGACTTAGCAGCGTCTGAGAGGGGACGACGCCACGCAGAGCAGGAGCGCGACGAGCTGCAAGATGAAATCTCAAACAGCACCTCCGGGAAGTAAGCTAACCTGTACTAGGAAATGCCATTATTAGAAAAATACAAAAGTCAAGACAAATGATTCTCAAAAACCAAACCAATAATTTACAGAAAAACTAAAATGACCCTGACCAGTCGTATTTCAGCAGCTCTGTTCATTGAGAACATCTTATTTTTCTCATTGTGTCAGGGCCGCTCTGATGGATGAGAAGAGAAGGCTGGAGGCTCGCATCGCCCAGCTGGAGGAGGAGCTGGAAGAGGAGCAGGGCAACATGGAGCTACTCAATGACCGCTTTAGAAAGACAACCATGCAGGTTTGGTTTCATACCGCAATGTCAGTATGGGCGTATTCAGTGTCTTTATTCATCTGTCTTCATCGGACTAAAATGTTTACTGAGCTACCTCCTGATGAGGAGGGGAGGTTTTTACCCATCTTGGCTATCAGAGAGGAACCATAACCTGTGGTGTGCACCATCCCTGTCCACTTGGATTCTCTCTGTTTCTCCGATGCCGATTTTTTCTTTACTCCTCCTTTCTCGCCCTCCCTCAGGTGGACACTCTGACTACAGAGCTGAGCGCAGAGCGCAGCACAGCCCAGAAAAGCGAAAATGCTCGCCAGCAACTGGAGCGTCAAAACAAGGAGCTGCGGGCCAAGCTGGGCGAGCTGGAGGGTTCTGTGAAGAACAGGTTCAAGGCCTCCATCACTGCCCTGGAAGCCAAAATAGCACAGCTGGAGGAACAGCTGGAGCAGGAGGCAAGGTAGGAATTTACTACACGGCTCTCCTTGCTCTAGCTAATGAACAAAACCAGTGGGAGAACTTTACATGTGGAACTTCTTCTCCACTCAAGGGAGCGAGCGGCAGCCAACAAGATCGTCAGAAGGACCGAGAAGAAGCTAAAAGAAGTCTGCATGCAGGTGGAGGACGAGCGTCGCCATGCCGACCAGTTCAAAGAGCAAGTATGTCTACTGCTGCAGTAAATAAGCTGCATTTATCACTCACTGCGCGTGTTCTCAGCTTCAGCTTAACAACAGCTCTATATCTCGCGTCTCCGTGTGTGTGAAGGTGGAAAAGGCCAACTCCCGTATGAAGCAGCTGAAGCGGCAGCTGGAGGAGGCTGAAGAGGAGGCCACGAGGGCCAACGCTTCACGCAGGAAGCTGCAGAGAGAGCTGGATGACGCCACCGAGGCCAGCGAGGGCCTGAGCCGTGAGGTCCACACTCTCAAGAACCGCCTCAGGTACAGAGGAGAGGGAGAAAGTGGCTGCAGTCACAGGATCCTCATTTACTTGATCTTTTTTTTTTTTTTAAGAAAGCTACATTGCTACTTTAATCGTTTGTCTGCAACAACA
>VUQG01044630.1:21842-38474 GCA_015106755.1 Etia nguti | reverse complement strand
ATATATATATATATATAAGAGAGAGAGAGAGAGAGAGAGAGAGAGAGAGAGAGAGAGAGAGAGAGAGAGAGAGAGAGATGTAAGGCATGTCCATTTTAGAGCAGCCTTCTCCCTCAGATGAGCTATTCACACTTCCACCATAGGGACATTTCACCTCTAAACATTTTTAGGTGATTCAATCAAAAGCCCAAACATAAAAATTATGGAGTGTTGGGAACCACTTACATACAGTGCTTCCCTTTTTATCCAAAACACACAGTGGACTCTATGGGTGCGTGCGTGTGTGTGTGTTCAGTGAGAGAGGAGATAAAGTGCCTGTAATGCGCCGAGTTGTGGAAACAACTTCTGTAATCCTTCATCATGTGACTCATAGTAATAATCACTCCATAATGAAGAGAACTGTCCGCCGTGCAGCAGGTGAGACGCACACAGAGAGGCGCAGAGCTGCTTCAGCAGTCACTCCACAAATCTTAACGGACTTACGCGTCAACACCTTCCGGTAAGTATCGCTCACAGCTTGGTTGTTGCTTTGGAAAGTGTAAAAATGACAGAGGTTTGTTTCATTACAATCTGCTTCTTATCAGACCTGACCGCACAGGATAGTTTGATCAAATGCAGTAAAAGCACTGAAGCAAACTTTTGCCACCTGCAGCTGCTCCAGGGGCATCATGGCTCCCTGTAAACAAGCCAAGAAAAAAAAGACAGCAGTGGTGATTCAGTGAGTCATCAATCATTGTCTGTCGGTTTTAGTGGTAAATACCAACAATGGCTTCTGTTAATTACAGGGTTCAGAAAATGGCCCTACACTGTTGTGACCTTTTTTTTTCAATTCATTCATTCATTGACAGCCAAAATATTCAAATGCAAATCAGCCTGTGAATCACAGCCGGGAGATCTGTTCTATAAATACGGATCCAAACCCCCCTGTTGTCCTCGCAGGGCCCGACAGAGGTGATCCTGCGAGGCAGGAAGGAGAGCAGGAGAGTGCAGAAACATTTTTCGGGAAGGAGAGCGCAGTGTCGTATAATGTCAGTTGTGGGCGCGCAGCCTTTCATCAAGCCAATGCAGTCCCCACCTTCAGTTTCGCCCGGTATCCAAAGGAGACACACGCTTCCCGCGAGTGAAGTCCGACCGCTCAACACGCAGGATGCCATAAGCGTCTTTGAAATCGAGCGAGAGGGTAAGTGATCCTTCCTGTGTGTCTTATGCTGACGCAGAAATCCGCTCTGGACTTTGCTGAGTGGGAAAAATGATTTTGTTGCTATAATTACATTAAAGTGTGGTTTAATATGGGGATTTGATTTATTTAACGAAGTCACGTGACACACTTCCCTTTAGTATATGAGCTGAAGATGTCGTGATTGCTCCACAGTTGATTAATTGGTCGATTTGGCCCGTCTAAATATGTGCGTAAAAGTTGTGCCAAACCGCTATCGCGCACGGGCTACCAATATCTCTCTCTCTCTCTCTCTCTCTCTCTCTCGCAGCATTTATCTCAGTGTCAGGTGAGTGCCCCCTCCACCTGGATGAAGTACGCCATTTCCTCACACTGTGCCCTGAGCTATCCATGGGCTGGTTTGAGGAGGGTCGGCTGGTGGCTTTTATCATCGGCTCTCTGTGGGACCAGGACAGGCTCACCACAGTAAGACATCCTGCATTTTTTTTTTCTCTCTCCGTCCTTTCACGGTTAAAAATCACCACTAATTATTAAATCTCACCTTTCCGCTCCACTCCAGGAAGCGCTGACGCTCCACAAGCCCTGCGGCTCCACTGTGCACATCCACGTCCTGGCTGTCCATCGCACTTTCAGGCAGCAGGGCAAAGGTCCCATTCTCATGTGGCGCTACCTGCAGTATCTCCGCTGCCTGCCCAACGTGCGCCGAGCAGTGCTGATGTGCGAAGACTTCCTCATCCCCTTCTACCGCAAGTCGGGCTTCAAGGTGCTGGGACGATGCGCCATCACCGTGGCCAACCTGACCTTCACCGAGATGTGGTACCCAATCAGCGGCCACGCCTACATGCGCCGCAACAGCGAAGCGATCCGCTTCCCTCAGCACCCCCTGACTGTGCCCCTGACAAAGACTGACGAACGCGTTGATGTATGAAGTTCTTACTGAGGGCCGAGCAGGCTGTCTTTAATCTAAGAGGAAGGAAGTCAGTGTTGTTCTCTGTAGCATCTTTCAGGGTTTGTCTCAAGTTTCCAGCCGTTTCTCTGATTTTTTGGACTTTTGATCCCATGTGAAATGATTTTAATATGTATAATAAAACAAAGGATGTACTATATACTGTACTGTGACGTGTTATAAATATGCGAGAAGAGTCAAGTAGTGAGTAACTGGAGTTAAATGTCGCATCTGTGGTAGACTTTGCCCTTGGGTGTAAAGCTGTCTCCTGCTCAGCACCTTCCTGGGCTTCCTACAACTGTGGACTGACGTCAGTAAACCGGGCTTTAGCAGCTCAGTCACAGCTCCACCATCCTCCAGCTCCTCCTCAGCTCCATTAGGGGGCTTTAGCTATTGTAACGCTGGGGGGGATTAGTTAACCTGTAGGATCAATGACCTTTACCTAAAGAGGCACAAACAGAGCAGGTTGGAGCTAGTTGTGACAACAGTTTGACAAACCATGTAATTTTTCAAGTTCCTTTCTGTTACAGTGTTTCAATAAAATGTTTTATACTGTTTTTTAAGATGAAAACGTTTCATTTTTAATGTAATTTTTACTCTCAGACATTTCATATTCTCTTTGCCGTAAGACTGTACTGACCATAGCCTACATAAACACCCACTGTCTTTGGCTGTCCCTGAACTCCACGCTGTAGACAGTGTGCTGTGCAGGTGAAGCTGTAATCCATGACACAGTCACCGACTCGGGTGTAATCTCCTAACGTACCAGGACGAGCTGCTCCCACTCCTCTGAAGGTCAAACCTGGTAGTGGTCACCTCAGAAATGACCCAGAACTGTCACATCAACACTACTGCAGAGTGGAAGTCTGAATTTAAGCTCATTTATGGGCTCTGAGGGATGCTTTGAACCAGCCAATGAGGACACAGCACTGAAGTATCACAGCAATTGGATGTTCTCCTGTAAAGTTTAGTAAAGTTACTAACAGGCACATGCCACCTTGTGCCCAAAGGAAATTGTGAAAAACTGTGATGAGAGCATCCGCTGACCCGGCCTTTAAGCTACCTTTCCGAGCGTTACAAAAATGTCTCTACTGGAAAATTGTTTAGACACAACAAGGACTCATAGCTAGAAGATGATTGTCATATCAAAATGTAAACAGGAGGTCTGCTATGACTTGTTTTGACCAGCCACTGGTAGCATTTCTCTTACTCTAAGTCACACACATTAAACCTGCTGCAGTTCTTCTATAAATCAAAACATGAGATGAAAATTAGAAAATAATAATAACTGCAAATACATGTAAAAATGATTGGGGTGCAGTTATACACCCAGTAGTCTCTCCATTAGGTACACCTGATCAGCTGTGCGTTAATGCAAATATCTGATCAGCTAATCACATTGCAGCATTTCAGTGCATTTAGGCATGTAGACATCTGGTGTGCGGCAGTGTTCTGGCCGAACGGGGATGATAAGTCAAATAATGATTTATTACAACCACAGAAGAGCATCTCTGAAATGCATACTGAACATGGAGCTGCAAAAGAGCACACTGGGTGGCGCTTGTGTCGGCTAAACAGGAAACTAAAGCTAGAATTAGCACAAGAGCACCAAATTGGAAAATAGAAGAAGTTTTACTAGCAGAGCTGGTAAAACGTTGCCTGATCTGATGAGTTTCGATTTCTTCTGTGACATTCAGATGGTGGGTGGCAGAATTTGGGATAAACATCCTGCCTTGTAGTAACAGTTTAAGCTGCTGCTGCTGGTGTAATTGTGTGGGGGGATATTTTCTTGGTTAACCACCATCGTAGCACCAAATGAGTATTGTTGCTGACCATGTCCATCCCTTCATGACCTCAGTGTACCCATCCTCTGATGTCCCCCTCAGATTCAACCCATCTACCTTGTTGAATCTGTGCCACAAAGAATTGAAGCAGTTCTGAAGGTAAAAGGCAGTCCATCGGGTCCTGCAAGGACAACGGGGGGTTTGGATCCGTATTTATAGAACCCAAACCACCAACCTAATACAATGGCTGGTAAATGTATGTTTTTTGCCATTAAAGTTATGTTTGTCTCTCTCTTTTACTGTATAAAAATGCTCCCTTCAAATATGATTTTTTTTTTTCCCCCAGGAAACTGAACTATTTCAATTTGTGACTCCTTTTTAAAATCTTTGGGAAGGATGATTCCATTGAAGATTTTTTCACATTCTTTCAGTCACATTTTTCTCTCTCAGCAGAAATCTGCAGAGTGAAGTTGGCTCGCAGCAATACTGGCTTATGGCTGATTCCAGCCAGCTGGCAACTTTGCACATTTTGTTCGATGGGAGTTTCTTCCTCCTGGCAGAAAGTTTTATTTTAGCCTTGTGATACTGAGGTCTTCATAAGGACATGCATGCTGTTTATTTAAGGATTTGTCAGTGTGTGTGGATGACTGTGATGAGAACTCATGGTTTGCAGCTTTATGTTTAAATGCTTTCAGTAATGATCAATTTCAAGTAGCAACAATAGACTGAAAATTGGCTGCTTATATTTATTTAAAGAGTCCAAATACAGGACGGACTGCCTGAATGAGAGTGCTCTAAATAGTAGTTGATGTGTTTCTGGCATGATTGCAGGGCAGGCATATGTGAGGCTTTGCCGTCTTCATTCACAGAGTCCAAATCAATTCAGAGACTCATTGTCAATGTTTAACCGATAGCGCTGTAGTCTAGAATTATAACGGCAATAATCAAACAAAACAAAGAGGAACTTCCAATTATCGCATACGTCACTCGGGCAATAATCGGTGAGTCCAAAGGGGCCACTTTTGCTGCTACACACTAGTGATGCTGCCATATTCTGCATCATTCAGCAGGCTTTTTTAATGGGCAGGCGGTTATTAGACATGCATTATGGGGTTAGACACAAAAACATCAGAAATCCGCAATTTAACTCCAGTTGTCACTTTGAAAAAATGAGAATTTACATCATCACGTGAGCCAACTACATTAAGTGAGATGACCCAACCCAATCAGGGAACATCCTTCATCCCCCCGGCTTTGGACACAGAGTGGGGCTACTGCAGTCTCCAGACAGGCTCATGTGCAATAATCCCACAAAGTCCTTCTGGTAATCTGGCAGGCAGACATCCCAACATGGAGGCCACGCATTCCCAACACCGTTTGCTGTCACCACCGCAGTGTCAGACCACAACCAATATCACAATTTAGGTCCATGTGTAAGACAAATCAGCTTCTGCACCGCTCCTTTGCTCATTGGCCTGCAGACAAGAAGGCGTGCAGTCTGTTATTAGACGCACGCCTCATCGAGTTCGACCTTGTTAACCTTAACGCACTACGGTGCTCTTATGTGACTCATGTTTAATCAGTATCCTTAATCCACCATTTCCAAACATATGACTCGCTGGGGTTTGCAGCCCTGTACAGCTATTTTCATGAGAGGGGTATTTGTAGTTGCAACACACGCACCACTGTCTTATGAAGAACACTGTTTCTGGAAATGCGCAATCCCTCATATTAATAATGAAAACCAGGAGTCCACGGTCATCACGGACTGTATATAAAACATGGACAACGCTGCACAAACTAAAAGGTGAAGGCAGGAGAACTGGTAAAGTGGTTTGAACCTGCAATGTCCAGCAGGGGGCAACAAATGCAGCTGCATAAAGTTGTATAGAAGTCTGCTTTATGGTCTGAGTAAACGTTTTCCAGATGAGTTTATAAGTTCTATTGCTACTTTCAGATCATACCGACTCAGTTCTGCAGCACTTTGATTTCCAGGTTACACCCAGGACAGGTCAAAAGCCTATCACAGGCTGCAGCTGAGTGTATTTTAAATAACAAGGCAGAAAAAAATCAAAGTGAAGCATTTTAATAAGCCCCTATGCAGCACATACATAACGAAAAATAACTTTGTTTTCACAGCAGGCCAACAATAGAACTGGAAAAAAAGAATCAGATAAAAGAGTGCAGCTCTATCAGACAGACTTTTTTTCCCAGTGTTTTAAAAACATATGAACACCTGTCTTTCTCTTTTTCTTTCCCCCTAAATATGTTAATTAGAGTTTTCATGCACCCTCTAGCACCAGTGTCTGTAGAAAATAAAATCTTTAGCTAAATCTAGACTTTAAAACTTCCTAGAAACGGAAGTTTGAGTATGATGGAGCATTTGCGACGTCAGTGGAGGTTGCAGGAAGGAGCAAGAGGCCTGTGCTGATATCTTTTCTACACCGATCCATCGCCTGTTTGTATGATATCTTCCCTTTAGTGATGGGGTCCACCAGCTCCTTTGTGTGGGAAGCCTCATCTTGCAGATCTTTTGCCGTTGTGCTGTCAATCAGCCCGGTGGCGAGAGCTTCCTTGATAGTGAGGCGGCCTGCTTTGGTGGGATCCACCAACCCACCGGTCAGACACTGCGCCTCTAAGTACCTCCTGGCATTTTCTTGGGGAATGAACCCTTTCTGTGCTGCCTGTCCTACAGCGAGACGCTGTTTGGTCGCAGGATCCTCGACTCCAGTGAAGGCCTTCTGGGCATTCAGAAGCTTATACTTTTGGTTTGTGTCAATGAGGCCCTGTTCAGCTGCTTTGTGGACAGACAGCTTGTCCTTTTTGCCCAGATCAACTATTCCACCGGTGGCTGCTTGTGCCTCCAGAAGTTTTAGAGCAGTGTCGGCATCAATGAGACCGCGGGTGAGGGCACTTCTCACAGACATGCGGCTTTCGGTGGTGGTGTCAAAAATGCCAGAGATTGGGAAAAACTCATCACCTGGTAAAGCACTGAGGTTGGTCAGACTGCCAAGACTGCCGCTGTATTGAGTGTTCAGGTTAGTGTAGGAGGACCTCAGAGATGAAGACATGGAGCTCAAGGGAGAGGCGGAGATGGGTTTGGTAGGAGTGGTTGGGATTTTTTTAGTGGGAGATTTCGGCATTAATGGAGGAACGTAGGGCTTGCTTACTTCGCCTGCGACGAGGAGGGCAAACTCAGAAATGGGCATTTTCCCTTCCTTGTAGCGGCTCACGTCACGTTGAGTCAAGCGGCCCTCCCTCAGAGCATCCTTCACAGAGTACTTATTCCCACTTTTTCGATCCTGCAAAAGGGTTGTATCTCCGTCTGGACCAGTTGAAGTGATTTCCTCCCAGTCACACTCCAGCTCTGACAGCTTGATGTACTGGTTTCGATCGATTAGTCCCTGTAAGTAGGCATCATAGGGTGACAGATCTTTACCAGTTTCTGGATCCAGGATGGTGATCTTGGTGGAAAGATTTGCCTCTCTGGTTTGAGTCTCAGAATGGTCCTCATTCTTTATTTTGTTCAGCATCTCGATGATGAGTTTGTTTTTTTCGTGTATTTTGTCCTTCTCTTTTAGGATCTCTTTTTCAAGCCGCTGTATTTCAGAGGACGTCTTAAGACTTCTCTGCCGTACCATCAGGTTCCTCTCACTCATCAACTTGGACTGTTGCTGGAAGGTGATGTTAATGCTCTGTCTTTGGGACTCTAAGGTTTTGAGCTGCTTCAGGAGATCTTCCTTATCTCTCTGCAGAGCATCTCTGATGGAAATGAGAGTGTTCTCCTCCTGAGAAGTCACAGACTTTGACGTCTGCAGATGGGTCATTTTGAGGTGCATGCTCTGAATGTTATCTTCTTGGTTTCGCCTGAGATTTCTCTCCTTTGTTACTAGCTCTCTGAGTTGTTCCCTTTCAGCTTCAACTGCTGGGTCTTTCTCCACACGGACAACTTCTCTGTAAACAACCTTCTCAATTGATTTCTCCTTTTGCAGAATTTCCAGCTTGAGCTTTATGTTGCGGATTTCTCTCTCTAAACGATTGATTTCATTGCCCTCTGTCTCCAAGTTGTCATGTATACCACCAATGAGTTTGTCCAGCTGAGGATCCTTCTCCACTTTCAAGACCTCCTCGACAATAATTTTTTCCTCAACGGGTGGTGGGGAATTCTCCAGCTCAAGAATACGAGCTTTGATCTGCCTCAGCTCTGACTCTACTTGGATCTTCTTCTGACGATCATCCAGCTGAGCCAGCATATTCTCTTTATCTTGAATCAGAGCTCTGAGTTGTCTGACTTCCAGTTCAAGTTTTCTGCGGGTTTTCATTTCATCATCCAGTTTCTTGTTTAATTTCTCATGCTCCAGGATCTGCTTAGGGTCCTTCTGAAGGCGAACCACCTCTTGTGTTAGAATTTTCTCCTCTGGCTTCTGCCTTTCGAGGGTGATGTATTGGTTCTGCAGGTCAAAGAGACATTCCTCTAAAGATCGGCGCTGCTGAATCTCTTCTCTGAAGTGCCGTCGAAGCCTGTCAGCTTCTTTCTCCAGAAGAGGATCATTCTCATATTTGATGACTTCTTTATTCACTAGCTGTGTCTCCACTTTAGTTTTTTCAGCTTTCAGCTCATCCCTTTCTTTACGCAGGTGGGTTAGAAGCTCTATGGTGGTGTCATAGTTGACTTGCAGACGGTTCATTTGGTTGCTCAGCCTTTGTAATTCCCTGATGACTTCTGGACTCTTTTCTTCTTTGATCACCTCTTGGGTCACCTCCTTGTACTCCACCTTGGGCTTCTGAGCCCGCACTGTAACCAGAGTTTTCGTAACTGCGTCAATTTCTTTCTCCATGTCCGTGCGGTTTTGGCTTGAATCCTGCAGCTGTTTCGTCAGACGTATCATCTCGACCTCTGTCTCGGGATCGACTCTGTAAATCTCGTTGATGATTTCCTTCACCTCCACTTTTGGCCTGAGATTCCCCAGTTCACTGTAACGCAACTGAAGGGTGGTCAGGTCTTTCATCAAGATAACGTTTTCATCCTTCTCTTCTTCCAAAGCCATCCGCAGCTTGTTTGACTCTTCAACCGCTTCTGGATCTTGTTGTACCTGGCTCACAACCTTGGTAATAACCTTGGGTTGGATGGTGGGGATGACCCTCTCCAGTGTGTTTATTTGGCTCCTTGTGCTAAAAATGTGATCATTGAGGGCCTTGCATCGGTACTCCTCCTCTCCAATATCACTCTGGAACAGAAGAACAGCTTTCAGCATCTCTGGATCTTTCTCAAGCCTCACCACCTCCTTTTTAACAACTCTCTCTATGATTTTTGGTTTCTGCTGAGCCAAAACAGTTATCTCTTTTTTCACTTGAACTGCCTCTGTGTTCCTCGTTTGGAGTTCCAGGCGTAGCCTCTGCATCTCGTCTCGAAGCTTAGCTGCTTCTTTATCAAGCTGGGGGTCCTTCTCGTATTCGGTGAGGATCTTAGTCACTAGTTTAGGCTCGACTTTGCTCAGCTGCAGCTCCAATTTGATAATCTTCTCATTGATAATTTCAATCTCTGTTTTGGTGCCTGACCTTTTCAGTGCTTCATCCTCGATCCGACTTTTCAGTGACTGCAGTTCCATCTCCATTTTGGGATCGCGGTAATATTGCACCACCTCCTTCTCCTCCAACCTCTCCACTCCTCTCCTGTTCTTTAGAGACATAAACCTCTTGCGGTAAGTATCCAGGTTGTTTTCAGCATGAAGACGCCTGTTGACCTCCTCACTTAATTCCTTTTTCAGACTATCACTTTTTTCCTGGTCTTTCATTTGGCTCTGGAGCTGCAGCTGCTGAGTGACAGCCACCTGACTGATTTTCTCTTCATTCTGCGCATAAATAAAAGGACACAAAGAAGGTCAGAGAAGGTGGGGGTGAGTATTATTTAATGTAAAAAAACAGAAAACAAAAACACACGCACACACCGTGAAATAACAACAACAGTGCTGCTGAATTTATATTGATTCCATGATATCCTACCATAGTCATGATGTTCTTTGTTGTACCCAACTGATTTAGTAGCTGGTTGTTCTCTGCAGACACCTCAGAGAAGCGGTTCAGCAGATCTTTCTCCTGTAGTAAAAGAAGACGATTCTTATTTCCATTTACAATCATTTAAAATTTGGTTATACAGCTATGGCAAGACCCAAACAGAGAAAAAAGCAGGGAACAGTGAATTATGACAGTAATTAAGTCAAATACAGCATGACAAAAAGGTGGGTTGCAAAGCTGCTTGCAGAGTCACTTACTGACTCTGTTTGACGCAGTGGTGTGCTTGAACTAATGACTGACAAAGAAAAATTTCTTTTTGTAGCTCCTTTATTGTTTTTTTGTAGCTGTGTAAAACAATACCGTTCTCTGTATCGCCTGAGCCAGAGTTGAAGTTTGACGTTTCAGTGAAACTAGTCCCTCGTCAACGCTTTCTTCACTCTCGTCTTCATCCTCATCAGCACCATCATCATCCATCAGAATGGCACGGTAAGTGTTTGACTTAATCTCATAGTCCTGAAAGGAAATATATTTGAACATTTAAAAATGGCATGATTTTGAGGCCATGCCTAATATACAGTAAATATTTCGCTAGGTTTAGGTCTTATTCTCAGAACTCACATGTAAGACATTTTGCAGACTGCGGGAAAGGTCCTTGACGCGGTTTAAATCACCTGACTTCTTCTTGATGTCCTCTATCACTCTCTAAAAAATAACCAAAAGCAGACTTGAGCTATTTTGTTTATAGACATCAGAATCTTGTTAATGCATGTAAATAAAACTAAAATTACAAAACAAAATACTTCCACTCACCTTTTGAGAATTCTCCTTGCTTGTAATTTCTGCCACTCTGTCCGTAGGCTTGATCTTATTATCTGGCAAATTGACCAAGAAGAAGTCCAGCGACTGAATGGCATTTTGGAAATCCTGGTTTTTATTGACTGCTTGCTGCACAAGAGCAGACCTAAAGCAAAAACATATAAGCAAGTTACAACAACACAGGTGCATTGGTTACAACAATGCCTGATTTTGGCTTTACTTTTCTCTCACCTCTCCTGGAGCTGGCTATTGACGTTTGTGTAACGGTTCTTCAGGTTCTTCACCTGGTTCTCCTGCCGGCGGATGTCGGGACAATATTCATTGAGATTCTGCTGCAGAGAGCTGCACGCCTGCTCTGTCAGGTCCAATTCTTTGCCTAATTTCTTCAGCGCATCTGTCTTTGAGGCCACATCTTTACTCATTGCCTGTTTGATAACATAATGACAAAAAAAAGCCATGGGAAACAATAAATTTCCACGATTCCAATTAGCTATACACTTGTATAATTTTTAGATTTATTTACAACACCTGAAGCTTCTGGTTGCGACTCTGAAGAGAGTTTGGTTGGTCAAGAATGGTGCCGTCTTTAACCAGTTCTTTCTCAAACCCAGAGACAATGCCCTCTACGTTCTGTATCTCTTTCTCTAAGTACATGGAAGCTGTTGCTCTGATGAAAGCAGAAGTAGCAAAGTTAAATAAAATAAAGAATATGCCACAAGAACATGCACATAGATGTGCTACTCTACTGTACCTAGACTAACACGTTGGTAAATGCTCAATTTAATTGTAAAATCTATTGAAACAAATGGCTATTTCCATCTGTATTAATTTATATTTGGTGGTTTGGCTTTGTTCTGGGACCTCCCCACCCATGTGCATAACAAGCTGTAAGGCCGCTGTAGGACTAACATGAGTTACTCAGTCAAGAGAATTCGAAAACATTAAATTTAGACTGTACCCCATAACAGCCACAGCTTGCCAGTGAGTTTCTGCTACTGTTTGGAGCAGCTTTTCCCTGTCTGAGGAAGGCTGTCAGTCCACTGTTTACCACTGCTGTCAATGCCGGGTGAGAGGCGTCCACCTTTATTTACTACAGAAGAGGCTGTAAAACTTTTTGAAATGAGTCCAATACAGGTCATTCAGTCAGAGAAGTTCACTTCTGACTGTTGTCTCTTTCTTTATTTTTCTTTGGTGCAGGGGACACCTCCTCCGTCAATAAAACATATGCATGATACCTTTTATCTTGAGTCTAAAGGTGCAAGTACGAATTTAAATGTCCATCCACAGAACGCGAACGCCTACAAGTTCTCTTCTCCTCCACCTTTGGTGTACTACATATGTAGCCAGTCTCTAGCCACATATATAAAACACGATTAGGTGGAAGGGAGATGTCCTTCCTGGCTACTGTATTCAAATATGGTAGGGGAACATGGCGGCTTCCTCAAACCTGCTTATTTTTAATGGCTTAATTATAAGTTCATGACACATCATTTTTTTAGAAGACATAATTACACACTATATACATCTTTATGAGTAAACTAGGCTTTTTTTCTATTAAAAAAACTACCATTATGGTGACTACACCTTAATGAAGATTTCATTCTAGATTCGAGATTTTATTTAGAATTTCATTCCAATGTTCGTACTTTTTATTATAAAGGTCGATGAGAGCATTGACGTCATCAAACTTTTTGGTGGTGGCACTGAGTTTAGGTGGCAGGGCGGAAGCGGTGGGACCCAGAGGTTTCTTAGCCAGAATAGGATCCACCTCTCTCTGGATGGCAGACTTCTGCGACTCGAGCTTCTTCACAGCGAGAGCCGATTTCTGGAGGGCAAGGGAACACTTTAGAAAGGACATAATTCAATTGCATTATGACCTGCGTCGCGCCATTGCAGTATAATGGTCGTCATGTTTACCTCGTGCTCTTGCAATCGTTTTGCCAGGTCCTGAGTCGGGTTACGGTTGTCTAGTGGGGTCCTCGCTCGCCTCAGGATCTCTTTTTCCATCGCCTCCAGGGCTTTATTGATTTTGCCTAATTCACTGAGGAGCTCTGCAACTCTGGGATCCTCTGGAGCACTTTTAACAGCAACTAAGGAGAAAGGAAAACAGCTCTACAATGAAAAGTAAGATTAGCTCAGTCGTTTCAGAAAAGACTTCTGTCCTGGTCTGAAAGTCCAGATAGATGAGAAGAAGTGAAGTGAGTTTTTTTGTTCTCACCTGCCTTCTGAGGCTGAATCGCCTCTACAGCGGGGCTCTTTAAGGAGGCTATCACAGCAGATCTACGACGCTTTAGGTCACCCAGCTGTCTGTCCAGACTGAACACACACACACACAGACACACACACACACAGTGCTGGTTTAAAATCCGCTCGAGGTTGAATAACATAATCACCAATAAAGCAAAGAAAGTATGCTGAAGGAGTCGTGATTATACCTGTTCACTGTCTCCAAGGCCTCAGGATCGGGTGGTGGGATCATAAAACATGCTGCAGAGAGGGTTTTGGTTTTCCCACTGCTGTCCTGAAGCTTCCAGTTCTTATTATCAGAGTTGGACTTCAGGGTTAGCTTTTCACCACGTCGTACAGCACCCTAAAACCAATAGAGAAGGAAAGAGAAATTGCTAAATTTACTATCTCCAACATAAGGTGGCTGCCTGTAAATGACACCTGTTGACATCCTACCTCTTCATCGATCCAGTCACACAGGGATATTACAGTGGTCGGTTTGCTGAGCTGCATTCTGCGTAACTTCAGAGGCACGACGCTATCGCTAAGTTCCCTGAGGGCATCCAGGCGCTGCTCATTCCTCTTCACTGCTGGTTCATCTCCCTTAAAGGGAATTTCAAAACAGTTTCAAAGAAGTTTCCATATTTCCCCACTGTAGTTAGAGGTACAACTATAGTTCTGTGTGCAAGCTGATTCCTTGAGTATCTCTTCAAATGGGGACAATGGGTTTATTTTACACCATAACACAACAAAGTCACCATTGTTTAGCAAGGAAATAAACACTTTAATGAGCAGAATTAAGTATAAAGTCAATAAAAGTCAAAGTATAATGCCCTAACAGAATGCAGATTCTCAGGAGGTGAAATCTTAAACACAGGCTTAAACATAGTGTGTTTTTGTCCTCTATCTCATTCTTCTCTACAGCAGCCTCAGTCATCACAACAGTTTGTTGTTGTTGCAGTCCAGCCAAGTCTCCTAATTTTATGGTTATGGAAGTCTGTGCATTTAAAATCGTAACAGGCTGAATTCTCAAACTGTTTTTGTCTGGTTTGGTTTGGTAGAATTTCAGATTTTCCATGCACCACCTCTGACTACTTCTCTATCACTCTTGTGCCAGCCACGAAAACATGATGTATCTGTTCTAAAAACTGTGTCTTACCTCCAGTGCCAACAAGATCTCAGGGTTGGTCTTGTTCTCCATCGACTTTGAGTCCAGAGTCGAGTTGAGTCTCTCCAGAGATTCTGACAACCTTTCTGCATCTAATTGGAACTGCATTGAACAGTCAGCTGTTAACAGGAGGCTCTTAGTCAACTGGAAACTTTTCATTTTCATCACAGCTCTTTACCTTTTTGTAGTTGTCAATATTGTCCAGGTGTACTTCCTGTGCCAGACACAGGTTGAGAAAGCCTTGCCATTCCTCTTGTACCGTATCTCTGTGTGCCTGACAAAAAAAATCAAGTTAAATTCAGTTTAAATAATGCTACAACCATACAGCCACACGGGACAGTAGTATGATTTATCACAGATATAAAATGTACTTTTATGGTTGGGCTGCCGGGGTGTTTCATCTTAACGAGGTTATCTCCTTCCTCCTGCAGCTGGTTGACTTCTTGCTCGTGTCCTAACAGTCCGTTAGTTTTGAATTTCTGTGCGAAAATGAAACATGCAGGTGCTCAATTCAAAGTTCCCTTTGTACCGATAAAATCATAAACAGAGAATTTAACTGATAATAATCACTCGGCATACGTGATGCTGGATTCTCACCTCATACTCCATGCGGACGCTCGGCGGGTCAGCCATGTGATCACTCCAGTCTCTCTGGAGGATCCTATCCTGCTGGTTCGACAGGTAGATCAGCTCCTTGCTGCAGCTTTGCATGTACTCATATAAAGAGGCCAGGTGGTTGCGCCGTCGCTCTGAGCTCTCCTGCAGAACACACAAGATGCAAACGACATATGAACACCGCACAACACTCCTCGAGTTTAACTCCAAGCAGCACAAGTGGCAAATTGACTAATTAAATCGACTTACAAAAAGTTCAGCGTATTTCTCTTTGAGGGCAGCGTACTGCTCCTGTTAACAAAGAAGAAGCAGGTGAATGATCCAGTCTGCATGCAGGAACTGTAGAGTACACACATGTGAAGCTTTGGTCTGCTACCTGTGAGAGGGTAGTGCTAGGCTTCAGCTGGTCTTTGTAGGACTTGATCTCCTGATGGCGAAGGTTATGAGCTGCTATCTGCCTCTCTACATCAGAAAGCTTGGGGCCGTATGCCTCTGCTCTCAGCTGTTTCTGTAAAACACAACAGAGAACCATTTAAGAGTCAAGCAGCTACTAAAAATCCCTAAAGGACTTTAAGGTTGCAGAAATTTTGGTGGTTCAACTGACCAGCTTCTCATCAAACAGAGGACCCCAGCCAATCTTTTGGGTCAGGTCCACGTCTTGTACCGATTCGTACACTTCCCTGAAGGTAGCGCAGTCCTTGGCCCAGCGATCGTGGAGATTTCCCACACTGAGAGACGCACAATGTTTAACTTAGTAGTGAAAAGATGGGTGGAGAGCAATGATAGGGATTGTGGAAATGATTGTTTGTGTGGCTCTCTGGCATGTAACAGATCAAGTTCTGTCTGCTTGGCATGCACACTAGCGTTTGTATATGTTTGAATTTTGGCCATGACACCCCTAAACACACTCACTCTCTCTCAATCTCGTTAGCCTGAGGGTGTTGAAGCTTCTTGGCTCCGCTCACGTCCATGAAAAGGTCCTTGAGCAGTCTCTCGCCCTGGGCCAGGTTGTCTGTATTCTCCTTCTTGTGGATCAGTTGCTCCTTATTCCCCTTTCGCTCTTTGTCCTACACAGGAGCAACACAAATGTAACAAAGTAACATTTCAACCCTTTTTATAAATGTCTGGATTTTTTGCTAAACTTCTTGTGGAAAGGAAGTGCCTCAGAGATCCATGTCAACTTTGCATTTTTAACACTTATGGCAGAATGATGAGTTAGGTAAAGGAAATGCTGGCGTACAGTGTCTCCACCTCTAATTCATGAGGACTTCTTACCGCAGCCAGCAGTTGCTCTACTCGCAGGATATTCTTCTCCACTTGGTCTGCATTCTTTTGCATGCGAGAAATCAGCACAGCCAGTTCTTGGGCCTGACTCCTGGGTAGGAAAACAGAAAGATGATGGTGTAAATGCTCCCAATTAATGAGTTTCCTTATCTCCTAAAGTTGTTCTTCATACAACTACAAGACACAACAAAACCAATTCCTCAAAGCAGCAAAGCATTTTGTCATGTGACTGAAGTTAAACATCAGATAAGTGTGCTTACACAAAAATAAAAAAAAAACCCAGTCATTTAACTAGCAGATCTCGAAGAGAGGTTCACTGAACTCAGTTTGTACAGTGAAGAGGAATTGGTAGTGAAGAGGAAGTAACACCACACTTAATGAATAGCTTATTAAAATATCAGTATTTTAAATGTACTAAACATATTAAAAGGCAGACAGTGCAAATTGTGTAGTAAAAAGTCACTCCTCATTTTCAGTTTCTTCTTAATCATGGACTCTCCTATTCATACTGTATGATTCACCTTTTAAATTTATTTTTATTTTTATTTTATTTGCCTTCACACAGCTCTTTAGTTCATCCACTCTCTGATGTAAGCTCGAA
>VUQG01044630.1:0-12728 GCA_015106755.1 Etia nguti | reverse complement strand
GCCCCTCATATTGTCAAGTGACCTCATGATGTCGCTACACAGTAGGGCTGCTATGCACACTACTGCCTCCGAGTGTGCTTGAACTAGCTTTTACCGGGTCCCTTTGTTACGCACACATGAGACCTTTGTTTTAAAGCTCACATGTGCGTCTCTTGGCAAGAAACTGTAGCTCTGAACCCATTTGCAGGATGTCTACAAGTGCACCCCTTCTCAGCTTTTCCAGACCCACTGTTCACTTGATCATAATGTCTCTCGTTGGCAGGTCTCGACATGACTATGAAACGCAGGCGAGGGAGGAGTGTGAGCTTGGATTTTGTCCAAGTTTGTCCAACTAGCATGTCCCACTGTCACCAAAAGGGCCAGTAGCCATGTCTTTACAGAGGTGAAGGTATGACCGATCTGACAGACTGCTCTTCAGACAGAAGTTTAGGAAACTGCAACATTAAGCCACCCATGCTTTAAAAGTCTAATAAGGAAGCAGCTTCTAATATGACTAATGACTTGCCATGCCCAAACATAAATGCAAGACAATAAGAGGCTGTGTCGGTGGGCTTTGAGCTGGGAGAGTTAGAGCCTGGGTGTGTGAAGCAGTCCAAACCATTGCCAGAGAACAGATGAGCATATGGGGAGCCCTTCAACTTCCCCCTCTTTTAGGCAGGCCAGAGCGTTATTCTGCACTTGGGCCTGGTCACCTCTGTACATCTGCACAACTGGGAGACCCGTGCCTCGCCAGTCGGGACACCTCCAAGAATCCTCCTTCCCCCTCTGGATACCTGGGCTTGTCATGCCAAGGCCCTGCCACACAGACTGCTCCTTAAGGTCAGGGGAGAAACTCAGAAAGAAGCAGAAAAGTTAAAGAAAGCAAATACACTCTCTTTTTAGAGGTACAATATAGGTATAAAACAGATCATGGAGGATACTGACCTAAACCCCTGGATGCAACATCTGTGGCAATGAGAATTGGCGCCTTCCCATATTTGAACTCTAGAAAAGAGAAACCAAACACTGTAAGACTCAACCATGATGTGCACTTTATATTCTGTATCTCAGTTTAAACAGTGGTGTAAATTTACCATTGAGCACCCAGTCTCTCTCCTGCTGGCTTTTATCACCATGGATTCCCATAGCAGGCCACCTAAAAGTAAACAAGGGTTCAAATTTAGTTGAATTACTTCATAGTAGGTTGGTAACTACATCTCAGCAAAATCAGTACTTTAAAGTGGTAGTTCATTTTTAACACTTACCCATCCCTTCTCATCCTCCTAGTAAGGTCGTCACACCGCCTCTTAGTCTCTACAAAGATAATGGTCTTGTTCTCCTTTTCACTCATTATTTCCTCAAGAAGACGAATGAGCCTACAAGAAATCAAGACGCTCAGTAACTAAAACTGAGGAACACATCCTGTCACCTTACAGTTAGCACTTTACTACTATAGAAAAGTTACTCACTTGTTCTCCTTCTCGCCATCATTGCACACATCCACTATCTGCAGGATGTTATGGTTTGCACTGAGCTGCAGTGCCCCAATATTGATCTGAACATATTCTTTCAAGAAATCTTCAGCCAGCTGGCGAACTTCTTTGGGCCAAGTGGCACTCCACATCAGAGTCTGCCGGTCAGGCTGCAAATATAAAACAATTTGTAACACATTACATATCTAGCAAGGAATCACTTTATTCCAGCAAGTCTATTCGGCAAGCAAAAACGCAGAAACATACTCTGATTTGGTCAACGATTTTCCGAATCTGTGGCTCAAAGCCCATGTCCAGCATTCTGTCAGCCTCATCGAGCACAAGGTACGTGCATCTGCGGAGGTTGGTCTTTCCTGCCTCGAGGAAGTCGATGAGTCTGCCTGGAGTGGCGATGCAGATCTCCACACCTTTAAGGATAATCATGAAAAGTTAACATTTTAACTATACATGTCAAGCATCTGACACCCCCAAAAAAGTATAAAAATAAGCAACAGTACCTCTTTCCAGGTCACGAATCTGGGGTCCTTTAGGTGCACCACCATAGATGCAGGTGGACTTTAGACGAGAAGCTCTGCCATATTCAGCGGCCACCTGTTGCACCTGTTGCGCCAGCTCTCGGGTCGGGGCGAGCACTAAACACTGTTAGAGGAAGAGAACAGCCTTTTACAAACAGCTCAGGGAGGCTACACAACGTCAACACTGAGAAAGCCTAGTACTGAAGCTAACACACCCAAAAGTAAAGAGTGACATCAAGTCGTGACTTACAATTGGACCATCTCCACGTTCCAGGAAAGGCTGGTGGTTGATGTGAACGATCGCAGGCAGCAGATACTGCAAGTCCAAACAGTTTCATAAGTAAGAAAAGTAGTAAGGAAATATTAAATCATCTGGTCAGTTCAGATGATTAAGGCTGCACTTTGTTTAAAGACAAAAAATAGTGAACTTACAGCAAGAGTTTTGCCAGAACCAGTCTGAGCAATGCCAACCATATCCATGCCACTAAGAGCCAGAGGCCAGCCCTGAGCCTGGATGGGTGTAGGTTCAGTCCAGTTCTGTTTGTTGATGACATCCATCACATAAGCTGAGAAGAAAGAAATCAAATGTTAATGAAATCATTTAAACTGTTTGCAATACCGTTTGGCTGAGTTGTTTTCAAACTTACAAGGAAAGCTTGCTTCATGAAACTTTGTGATAGGATTTGGGCAATCCCTCCCCTTCACTGTAATCGTTTTGGATCTCCTGTACTGTTCAACCTCTGGCTGCAAGGAGTGAAGAAAAATAAGATCAGTGGTCACAACCAATTGCATAACTTCTAACACGTGCAGGGCCGAGCACATGTCGGGAGGCGTTACAAAACATGTCATACATACATGAGACCTCCGGGCAACGTCGGGATGCTGCTGATAGAAGTTTTTCTCAAACTTTGGGAGCTCGTCCAGGTTCCAGTGTTTCTTCCGCAGCCGGTCACCGGGATTGCCAAACTTTCCTCCACCGCCACCACGGCCGCCACCAAAACGAGGAGGCCCACCGCCATAACTGAAATTAAGTAGTTTTTGTATAAGTTTCTTTACTCAGATTCCCTATAGTTACTATTAAAAATAAGCCTTGGGCTGTCACTTTAGACACCGACGATTATAGTATAGAAAACCCATATTAACTGCGTCATTCTCGGAAATTACATAGCTGCTATATACTTTCCAGCCAGCAGAGGAACAAAGAGAGGGGAAAAAGCCGGCATTTTGTATCCGCATTCACGCTACCACATGGCGAAAAGCCGACTAGCCAGCTGTGTTAGCATTACTAACATCACTCGCGCTGGCCACAAAATAATTTTTTAGAAAGGGCCAGAATTAATCACAAAGGTGTGAAAAGTGAGTAAGAGTGGCCAAGCGATTCCCAACACCAACATTTTGAATAAGCTTCCTGCATCCGGATTTGCTAACGTATCCCGAAGCTAACGAAAACCCGGTGTGCCCGGGCACGAGGCCAAAGTAGGCCTTGAGCCAAAGACAACGACAGCGGGCTCTCTCCCCGGCCTAGGCCTTGGGTTTGAAATATGCCGGTTAAAAGCGAGACACTCTCCGTTAATTCAGAAAAACTCTGCCTATTTTTTTTCCATCGACAAAAACTACAATATTGAGTTGAGTGGTTCATTTTCGTCGACGTTTAATGTCTTTAGACATTTTTACTAGACGGTGATTAAAAAAAAAAAGAAAGTCTAAATATATCAATTGTACTTACCCTCTGTCTCTATCCCTGTCTCTGCCACGATCTCTGTCGGAATATCCAGGCATTTTGTATACAAACCGTATAAATTAAAAGAAAAAGATAAATACAACAGAGTTAGCCTGCTGACTGAAAAATTCCGACCGGCACTGACGCTGAAATGCCGGTATTGTAAAAATGGGGTCCGGTTTATATAACAAAAGGAAGTCCCACCCACCCCAGGATGTATTCATCCGCCATACGGGGTTCGACTTTTAATGCTCAAAATGTGTATAAAACACACAATAACACACAACAAAGGAGTAAATTCACCATAAATTTTAAGTTATAAGCTGTCTTTGCATTCCGAGAGTTTTGCCAAATCCATTTTAGAAGCTAAGCTTGGCAAAATAGAAGAAACGTCAGCAAGGCTTCAAAAATAATAACCCAAAGAAATGTTGTTCGTGTTTTATTCCAGAATAACGCGCTTTAAAAAAAAAATCTCTCTTAAATCTGAAAGCACAAGTCAGAAAAGGATAAAACTCAGGATCGGTTTGACATGGGTTACTGAAGCATATAGCAGCAAATACTGGCGGAAGAATATGTACGAGACAGAAAAGCGGTCACGCGGCTTGCTTGAACTTCCGACGTATTACCGTAAGTGACGTCATTAGGGGGGTTTCGCCACATAAACTTTTTTTGTTTGATCGTATGTTATATACAGTCAGTCAGACCCTGCGTAGCACGTGTAATAAACTTGTATTTTACATATACTCGAAGGAATAACTAGAAAATATTGTAATATAATAATAATAGTATTGTAATAATAAGAGAAAATATTTGAAGTGTAGGGAAAAGCGTTTTTTCCCACAAGAAAGTATCACTTAGCAACAAAAGAATACAGAGCATTATATGGATAAACGTTAACACAGAGAAACTAAAAAAAATCTGTCTCTCTGATTAGGGAGCTGTAACTTTGTATCATTAATAGGACCTGGCGTCCACATAGGTGGACATCACATTTTGGGTTGTCTAGACCAAAATACTAAAGTTTGCTCTACAAGGGCCTGATATCCACTTATGAGGACATTATAGTGCCACTGTTCTATCGAAATTTAAAACGAATGTCCTCATATGTGGATCTCATTTTTCTCAGGACCAAAAAAAAATATCAGGTAATTCTTTGTTTTTACATTCATCAGGTCCCAATCAGCCCAAATAGCAAAGAGAAATTAGAAAAGCATGCCATGAAAGAGTTCGGGTCTTAGGAAGTTAAAGAAAATTTGTATTAACTGTCAGTGAACGTCTCAAAAACACAGATGACTAAAGCCCAAACATTGTTTGTTTACGTTTGTTAGTTTTGACATGTTGACTGTTTATGTCAATAACAGACATGTTTGGGGCAATATTCGACTTAACTGGCTAGTTAAGATAAGTGAGCCATAATCCAGTTCAGTGTTGTCAACATTTTGAACCCAAACCCATATAGACACGAAAAGTCTAATGTTCTTCTGCCTCCTTTCCTTCTTTACATTTATTTGCACTTTGTAAGATCAAAACTATTCAAGGGGCTGAAATTGACAAGGCCACATCTTGGTAGTGTCTAGGGTGCCATTATAAATCAGAACTTGTCATTTAAAAGTCACATTGAAAGGCCTGTGTCAAACCCCAGACTTATTTTTCAGGAATAAATCTTGTTTCTCTCCCCAAGCCAGGAAACACTTGATCTCTGCAACTTTCCCCCCAAAACCTTTCTTTATTTGGATCACAGTGATCTGCTCTTTATGAATTCACCAGGCCAGTAACTAAAGAAGCTGGATGCTGTCTAACAGTGTTTTATTTTCAATTACTGGCTGTGGAAATAATGTACATCACTGTTCTCTACACGCTGCTGCTAAGAGGCCATCTCTGCATACCCGCTGACTTTCCCATTGGTTGGTTTTTAAATCTACAAATCTTTGTTTAGACTGGCTCTTATCTGTGTGTCTATATGTGTAAAAACCACAATCAGTGTGACCTACATTCTCCCAATATTACTCGAATATTTTTCCCCAGAGTCAGAACAGCTCAGGCACTGTCCTTGTTTCCTGTACTAATCTACAGGAGGAGTTGAAACCCCCCCTCCCCAGCCAAGTGCCAGCCGTTTAATCTGGATTGGTCTCAGTGGGTGGTCACAGCCTTATCCCATTCACATGTAAAGACTTCGCTTTTGCACACCCACTTGAGTCATTCTTATATTAGATGGTGCTAAGGATGCAATCAAAGTGAAATAAGACCAATACTACCTGAAGTACCCCCCCCACCCCAATACTAGTCATAATCAAAACACTCTCTTCTTGAAGAAACCACAGGACATCTCTTTGTACAAGGCCTTACATTGTTAGACAAAGGCAAGTTTAATTAGAACTAATTACACACAAAAATAAAATACTCTTACAAAATGATAGTGTTAACATACATCAAATTGCATCAGTCAGCTATGAGAGATATAGTCCTGCTAGTGGATCATGCTATAAAAAACAAACAAACAAAAAAGCGGCATCTCTCAACTTGTTGAATAAAAAGTGTAGTTCAAAGGAGAGGCAGCTGTGGGGTGTTGCCGAGCGACGTAGTGTAGAAAGAGACAGTAGGGCAAATCAGCCTGTGCACTGGACTTAAAGGTGAATGAGTATCTGGTACAGAGGCCGCCGAAGAAGAGGCAACCTCCATCTGTTCGTGTGCAATTCCTCTACTCGGTTCAAGAAAAAAAAATGTCTTCTTCTGCTTAAGTTAAAAGATAAATTACAGTTGGTTTGATCCACATATATGAACGATATTTTTAATTACTGTACAAAAGCACCATCTGAGGACACTTTTCACTTTGCGAGCGCTCGGTCTAAGTGTATTTCTTTTCAAGCGTATGCAAACGTTAAGAACAGTCCACGGTCGTAGAGATTGCTAGACAGGCAGCATCTTTTAAAAACATTCAAGAGTTTCATTTTCAAAAATTGTAGAAAACAGGCCCCCCCCCTCCTCTGGATTAAAACTTAGCGAAAGCAGGCTAAAAAACAAAAAACAGGACTTGTCTCATTGTAGTTTACGTTCAAACAAACGATGGCGACATGCAACAGTGAGTGTGTGTTTATGCTTTTCTGTGGGCACAATGCAAATAACAACACTTTTTAAACACCTTAAAGAGGACCTATTATGGGATTCTACTAGAGTAGCTTTGCATGATTTCACAGCTCAGAATGATCCTGGGCCCAGTGCACCCACCTTAGTTCAATCCACTATCTGAAACAAGCCAACTTTACTCTGATTGAAGCGGAGGGTTTCAAGAACGGGTGGACGGGGCTGTGTGTCTGAGCACGTCAGTCCTCTCCTCTCAGTGACATCACACAGAGCCAGGAGTATAAAAAAAAAAAGAAGAAGCACAAAATGTAACAGAGCATTAAGAGCAGTGAGAATTTGAAACTTTACCCACTGTAACAGCAGATATATGACAGAAAAGAAGGAAAAGCACAATAGGTCCTCTTTAACATTCAGGAAATCGAGACAAATAGAATTCATTTCAAATCAAACCAACATCCCAAACTACTTTTGACATCTCCTGAGAACGTGGCTAGGTAGAGCTCTTGGTGTCCACAAACAGGTAATGAGTGCGAGTTGTGTATTGTGCACTTTAAGCAGTAGTATGTCAGTGAGCGAGGATGCCGATACAAGACAAGTGTTAATGCTATTTAGCACCACGTGGCTACAAGGTAGTAGAGGTTTTTCTTTTTTTTTCTTCTTCTTCTAAAAAAAAAAAAAAAACAGGGGTGGGGATTCACATCACCACATGTCGCTCCAGGATGAAAATCAGTAGAATTTAAAGGGTCAGCTCAATATTTGCAAAGATCCATTCACTCAGAATAGGTATGGCACTCAGAGGACATTGCGCGTGTGTCAAAGACTTTTTTTGTTTTGCCCTTTCTGACAAACGTCTCCTCGTACAGTGCGAGGGGTTAGGTCGAAAAATAATCCAGAGGATTCTTTAGTGAGATTCCATCAAGCTTAATTTTTGTTTTTCACAATTTGTCTTCTATAATTTAAACAGCAACACTTAACATTTCAAAGATTTTATTTTTCTGAAACAATGGAAAGGGGTTTCTGAAATATAACAGCAATAAATTATATATATTATATAGATTTTTTTTTTTTTTAGCGTTTCTTTCTCAATTTTCCCTGTTATATAAAAATAACACATTTCAAGCCATTCATCCATTTACTCTTTTTTTTCTGAACACAGAGAGTTGTCAAAACAGGTGAAAACAGGCTTTCTGGGAATGCAGACTCAGGAGCGCTGGTTCCCTGCTGCTGTCTTTGGAGAAGGTTGTAAACCGTCGATTGTAATTCAGTCTTGAGTCCTGCCCTTCTCATCCGCGCACATCCCCAGTTTTCCCCATCCTTGGCATTAGAGATAGCCCCAGCGTGATCACCGTGAGGCACCACACAGCCTGAGTCACGCACTCTCTGCATCCAAATTTAGTGTTTCCAAGTAGTTGTGCCGTAACCACTTGTGACCCTGTGCTCTAGCAAACAACAGTCTTGTTTAAAGTGGCCATTGTTTCAGAGCAGACTGACCTTGTTTTCTGCTTGGCAAGATTGACAATTGCTACATGGAATATGTTTTTTTTTTAATGCTAAAATGAACTTAGAAAAAGGGAAGAGCCAGCAAATTCTGCCAGTTCCACAAGTTAGTAAATAGTCTGAGTTATTAGCAGCTGAAGAGATCCTTTTCAAAGATAAAAATAAGATATTAAGGAGGGCTAGGGGGCGGGGGGGGATGTCTTTAAAAAAATACCCAGAGTCAGGTGACATTTTGAGGTCTTCTTTGCGCACCCTCCCCCTTAGCTTGTCCTCTGGGAAGTTCGAGCGCCCCTTTGTGAAGCATCCATCAATGAACCCCAGTTGGAATGGACGGGTGCTCATCGTGGCCGAACCACATTGCTTCTGGTCATCGGTGAGCTCCGCCAGCGTCGCAGACTCACTCTACAGCAAAGCCGCACGTCTCCTCGATGGCAGTAAGCAACTTGTCGTACAGCTTGTCGTAGCTCTCATAGGGAGGAATGTCAATCCGGTTGAAGCTGGAAGACAGCGGGGCAGACGGAGTTTAGGATCGTGGGTTAACGCTGGAGCAATGAGTCTTAAAGAGAGATGACTGAGTGACATGAGCAGAAACTATTACAATGTGGACAGTTTGCTCACCAGGTGTGGGCTTTGGGCAGGTTGTTTGTGCTGGCATCAATCTGGTGAATGGTGAAGAGTCGGGGGCCAGCAGCACCTGTATACAACAGCAATAAAAAGGACATTTACATACCTGCATTGTACTGTGTAGAACTGAGGACCACATAAACAGAACAAACATAGAAATACAGTCTATAATTAAAAAACAAACAAACAAAAAAAAAAAATTTGTAACCAGCTTAAAGTCGATATTTGGTACGACCTCATTTATTCTTCAACACAGTCTAAACTCTTCTAGGCAGCTTTCTTGTCATTTCTTTAAGTCGTCATCAGGAATAGTTCTCCAGGCTTCTTGAAGGACATTCAAAGCTCTTCTTTGGATGTTGGCTTTGTTCTGTTCTCTGCTTCAGTAATGTTGAGGCCAATCCATGACTGATT
Organism: Etia nguti; assembly: GCA_015106755.1. Lineage (NCBI taxonomy): Eukaryota > Metazoa > Chordata > Actinopteri > Cichliformes > Cichlidae > Etia > Etia nguti. Next base: position 3,408 of record VUQG01044630.1, on the reverse strand, counting down.
TTGCTCCATTGTGTTATTTTTCTATCCAGGTTTGCTTTTACTGCACTGGCAAGTGTGTTTGGGATCATTGTCATGCGGAAAAATGAAGCTGTGGCCAATCAGATGCTTTCTAGATAGTTATGCATTGTGGATCAAAATCTGATGGTACTTTTCTGTGTTCGTAATTAGTTTTAATAAGATCTCCAACACCATTAGCTGAAATGCAGCCTCAAACCATGACAGAGCCTCTATAATGGTTTACAGATGGGTGTAGAGACTCACTGCTGTACCTCTCTCCTGACCTCCTCCGTATATACTGACAATGATTTGAACCAAATGTGGATTCATCACTCCATCAGACCTGTTTACTCTCATTTAGTTCTTGTGTAATTCAGTATATCTCAGCCTTTTGTCCTTCTTTTCCTTCCTTAACAATGTAAGAATGAGAGTTGTCTTTTGGCGTCTGCAGATATTTTGCCCAACACAGGATGATCACGTTATATAAGGCGTTGATGGGCATCGTCTCCATGTGGATCACTGCGTACTGCGTCTGTGCACAGATCTCTCTGCCAGGACGGACCAACTGAATCACCGCACAGGCTCAGGGTTCATATCAAGTCGCAGAAATCCAGACAGAGACAGGCAAAGACTTCAAGTGCAAACCCTCAGCTCTGCCATCAGAGCTCGTGAATGGCACACCCATGTGTTTTGTACACCTTTCGTACATCCCCAGGCTGTCATTTATGTTTTATCCTGAATGGTAATACCTTGGAGAGCCTTAAAACCTTGGAGGGGAACCCTGGAGGAGCCGGTGACAAACTGCAGCAGCCGGGCTCGGCGTTCCTCATCGAAAGACTCCACAGCTTTCCAGAACCATTTAACGATGTTGCTGTCTGGAGTGCAGTGCTTGAGTCGCGTGTTGGACTTCCAGTCGTTGATGTCGATTTTACCCAAGCCGCACACAATCAGCTACAGAGAGAGAGAGAGAGAGAGAGAGAAAAATCCTCAATTAGAGTAAACAGACTCACAAGCTAAGCTGAGCAACATAACATCCCCACGCGAATAAGGAGACGTTAAGCTACCTCTAGCTCCTTCTCGTCAAAAGCCTTGAGAAGGTGTTGGGGGATGACCTCATTGAAGCCCTTCTGCAGAGCCAAAAACTGGGCCTCTATGCCTCGCAGGAAACGCCAGTTTACGTAAAGCCGCACATACTCCTTCTTTGTGTCCTGGGTGACGGGGATGCTTTTCCCATTGGGCTTGAGCTCGTGCTGGATGATCTCTCCATAAGCATTGTGTTCTACACAGAAGGTGTGGTCCAGCACACCTGTGATGTCATTATCCCTGGAGGAAGATAAACCTTTAAATTACTCTTGAAGAGTCAAAACAGGCTTTAAAAAGGCATCATTAGTAACGTAATATTTGAAATAAGTGTTAATCAGTAAACCCAGCAGGTAGAAAGCTAAGCTGGACCTCACATCACATCACATAATTTCTTTAGGGATTATTAATGTATTCTGATGATTCTGAAAACATGTGCTTAACAGACCATTGATGTAAAAACTGGTTTTAAACCATAGGGGGCGCTGTCATCAAAGTAAGAAGAAGTAAACACAGTTATACCCCCCCCACCCCCCCCCACCCCTTTGCATAACATGTATTGACATAATGGGAATAAAATTGTGAGTGATGTGTTGTACTGATCCAGAAATCACAACAAAAAAGAAAAGAAAAGGAAAGAAAAGGAAAGCTGCTCTGACTTGTACGTACAGGATCCAGACAAGACTGTTGTGCAAGTCAGGATCAACAGACTCCATGTCGTCCAGGGTGATGGGTTTACCCAGCAGCTGTTTGTAGAAGGGTAAAGTGAAGCCCCCATCGATGTAGTGGCCATGGAACACTGCCATTCCCATGATACGGCCCACGAAGTGAAAGTATGACAAGTGCTCCTGAAGGCAGACAAAACAAACTTCAGTTTCCAAATGAATAGACAGCAGCGAGTTATCTGCAGACGTGAATGTTCACAGTGTATTTTGGACTCTTCCCCCAGACTGTGTTAAACATAAACACACACCTCTCTGACAGGAGGAATGTACAGTAATATGAAGCTACTTCTACATGGCAGAAGCAGTAAATAATGAAGGTGAACCTACATCTCAACCACAACGCAGAAACTCCTTCTCCACTCACGCAAACATGAAAGTGCTAATTAATGTGAAATGACACCAGCTTAAACATAGCGCAATGACGCCATGTAAGGTAAGACAAAACGCTGAGAAGTCGCTGATGGCAGCTGCACAGCAAGCTGCTATGAAGGAGGACATGCACAGTGTTGGTGTGACAGTGGCGACATCTAAAGGAACCAGGCAAAAGAAAAAAACAAAAATAAGGAGACGAAAAGAGAGAAGGAGAGGAAAAAAGGAAAGAAGGAGGAAAGGATAGAATGAAAAAGAAAGAAAGGAAGGAGGAAGAAGAAGAAAGAAGAAGAAGGCAGAAGGGGGAGGAAGGGAGGGATGAGGAGGAACAGAGAAGAAGAAATAAGAAGAAAAAAGAGGAAATAAGAAAGATGTTTATGTGTGTGTATTTACTTATTTATTTAAGAAAAAGAAAATCCAATTTTTTTGTGGACACTGGGTTCTAAAAGCATATTTCCAACATGGCTGCAGGTTATATGTGCCACTCACAGGATTGACCGCAGAGTCAGGGTTAATCTGCAGAGTGTAGATGTCATCACGGGAGTACTGGAACAGGCCGTAGTACGGGTTCAGCATCTCATGTGACAGCAGATAGAGCCACTCCCTGCACGGGGGTACAACACGCATGGAAGAAGAGAATAGAAAGCAGTTACACTCTCTTCACTGTAATTCCGAACCTAAAGAGGAAAAGCACCTAACAACAAAACAGGCAAAACAGCAGCGAGTGGGTAACAGGAGGCAGGCGCCGTATTCGCAGTTGGCCAAACTCTGTCAGTTTCAGGTACGCCGCTCATCTTTACCTCGCCACTCCTCCATAGTCGAGCCCTTCTTCACCTCTAAACTTCACCATCAGCCTTTTCCACAAATCCTTTGGCCTCATCTTCATCACCTGCCGATATGATTCCTGCAACACAGACACAAACATGTCAGGAACAGTGTCGACTTAGCTAGATGCCGATGTCAGAGTCACTGAGAAGACTCGCGTGATGCAGCGGACGCCGTCAAAAATCACGCGTGGCCAGTTTTCCTGTTACCCTCCGGTCATAAAACACACATACAAGAACCCAGACCTGACCGCTGATCCTAAACCTGCAGCTTTTGTGGCCATTGAAATGAAAGGTAATGCCTCAGAAGCCATGTGGAGGTCTTTCAAGATGCCTTTGCTTTTACACTAATATGGCAGTGGGGTTTTTTTTTTTTTTTTTTTTTTTTTTTTTTTTTTTTTTAGGTTTTTTGG
>VUQG01044629.1:0-34087 GCA_015106755.1 Etia nguti | reverse complement strand
ATGCTTTTTTCCCCCCCCCCCCCCCCCTTTTTTTTTTAAAATCACTGGTTCCACAGGAAAATAAGAGGCTAAGTAGCAGCCAGATGTTGCTAACATATCCATTGACTGTCTGATCATCAGTTTACAGGTCTGAAGCATTCAGTGTGTGTTAAAGACCCTGACAGCATGGCTTAGGTTTGAAAAGTTTCATCGGAACAAACCACAAGACTTCTGGAACAATGTCCTTTGAGTACATGAGACCAAAGTGATGAGATGTTTGGCGGTAATGTACAAACACCTCATATCAGCAAACAGGCACGGTGGTGGAGGGTGATTATTTGGGCTTGTTTTCCAAGCATAGAACGTGGGCACCTTTTAGTTATTAGGCTGACGATTAACTCCTCTGTACACCAAAGTATTCTAGAGTCAAATATGAGGCTATCCATCCGACAGTTAAATACTGACCCAAACTGGGTCGTGCAACTGGTCAGTGATTCTAAACACAGCAGCAAAGTCCAGACCTCAGCCTAACTGAAATGTTGTGGTGGGACCTTAAGAGAGCTGTGCATAAAAAAACAATGCTTGCAAACGTCAATGAACGGATGTAACGTTGTAAAGAAGTGTGTGTCAAAATTCCTCCACAGAGATGTGAGAGACTGATAAAGTTATTGCTACTAAAGGTGGTTTAATGAGCTAGTGAATCATGGGGCGTACTTATTTCTCACAGGACTGCAGAGAGTCCCATAAGAAACTTTATTTTTCACATGACTGTGTGATTAAAAAAATGATCAGTTTTCAGGATGTTAGATAAAGCAGTTTATTCATATCACCTTGGGAAACTGTAATAGAGATATTAAACAGGAGAATTAGCTGGCAGGTTATGTAAAAAGTTTTAGCCGTAGTTTTTTGAGGTTTCAATGCAGGCTTTGTGCTGCAGCATTTCCTGGAAATAGCTGACATCACAGTGAAGCGCTACTGTTACAAACTCGTTCCCAGGCATGTCTGTGCCTGCTTGTGTATTTGTTTTGTTTTTTTGAGGAGCTAACTTCCCTGAAAACATTACGTTTGCATGTTATTGCACATAATCACATCTTGTTCCTTGTTTAATCTTATCTTCACTGTAGCGTTAACACAAGTATCCTCCTCTGACCACCTTTTCTAAGAAAGTCTCCTTAAATCTGATCTGTTTTTTTTCTCACAAGTGTTTCCTTTTTGTGGGTGAAGGTACAGGTGAAGTTTCAGATTTTGCTGTGTTTTCTTGTACTTTTAGTTTTTGACGAATTCTATAACAGACATAACCTAAGGTAGTCCTGACTGCAGAGCTGCATTCGACAAGTGATAATGTTGCAACCTTCACAGGATGCAGTAATGAAACTTTACAGGTGTGTAGCTGAGATCAAAATGAAAATGTGGAGTTTGAAGATGGGTGTGATCTAACTCACAAACACTGAGTAAAGGGCACCAGAATAATATTTCCAAAGACAGATGACATTGGCATTGGGACATCTTCTCTAGTTTTGACCTGTTAAATTATAACGTCATGACACCTTCATGGTAAAGAAATTGCGAAAGATGCGGATACACAGAGGCACAAAGTCACCAGTGGTTTAAACAAGTCCTGGCTGGCTCACAGTCAAATGTGTGCTTCTGAAAAATGAGATTTAACCCTCTGAGAGCTGAGTCAACTCTAACCCTAAGCGATCACATTTTGTAATTTACCGCACTTATAACTGTCTCCTTTAACATTTTGCTCATAACATATGCATACTTGATTATTTTTATGTAGTTATTTTACCCATCGTGTATGAAAAAAGTGGAGAAGGGTAATAATTCAGGTCCGTTTCCACTTCTCTTGTCTATGGTGTGAAACAAGGTTCTGTTTTGGGGCCTTTACTGTTTCTTTTATATTTGCTCCCTCTTCAGTACTTTTCGGGCACTTTTAAAAACTTTTCTTATCATTGCTATGCAGATAACATTCAGTTGTATCTCTCTTTTAAGCCACACAATGTTTTTAAGCTACAGATCTCTCACAGGTGCTTAGGTGCCGTTGAAAGTTGGATGGTAGACCTTTTTCTTCAAAATTAATGAAGAGAATACAGAAGTCCTTGTTTGTGCTCCTGACAGATTTAATGGAAACTTGGTCCCCTGGCCACATTTGCTACATTTTTTATCAGGAACCTTGGGATGACCTTTGACTCTGCTTTCACTCTGGATGCTTACGTTAAATCTCTGGTTTGCTCCTGTTTTTAATCACTTAAGAAATACCGCCAAGCTGAGTTTCATTGCGTCATGCTCTGACTTCATCACATCTGGATTTCATCACGGCTGCAAGACTTTTAACTATTTTTCTAAGTACTCCTGCGTCGCACTGTTGCTAATTCAGTTGCATTAGCTCTCCATTAACTTCAGAGTTCACTTTAAGATTCTGGTTTTGGCTTTTGGTGCTCTGCGTGGACAAGCACCAGCAGACATCAGACAACTTTTACATCCATACGTCCCCAGTAGGTTTCTGAGGTCATGTGATCAGGACTTGCCGTAACAGCTTTCCAATAAGCTGGCACTTGGCGCCACATTACCTAAGCAGTTTTTCATGCGTGTTGATTTAACCCCTTCCCCTTAAATCCCCTTAAATGCAGTAACCCAGGAGGTAACTGCCCCCTAGTGTGCAAAAGTCCAACAACAACAAAAGCAGCATGCGAGGCTGTATAGATAAAACTTTATTTAATTTCTAGAAACATACAATACAAATAAAACATAAACATTGTCTTTAAGTTTACCATATGAGTTATGAAGCACTCTCTACTATTCTCTGTACTTTGACTTCATTACAGACAGTTACAGAAACGTTCAGACTTGACCTGCCTGAAAACCTGTTACGCAATTTTATGGTTTACACAAACCAGAGCAACTCACAGATTGAGGCACTCGCATACCTGAAGTTGCTCAAGACTTTTTCTCCTAATCAACCGAAGGGAGTCGATCTTACTCCGATGAAGAGTACGTTGGTTGAACTCTTGCGTCAAACCTAAAGCCAACCCCAAATGAACATTTCCACAGTCCGTGGATTTGGAGAGATGAACAGGCAGGTTTTAGTTTCAGACTCAGATTCTGGTAAATTGCACTGCACCATGCTGTGTGTGGGCAGAGAGACTTTGTGTGTCTCTGTGTGAAAGAAATCTATTAACATTTTTGAATTTTAATTGATTTTCATAAGCAGAACTGATCCTATCCTGGTAGACAAAACACGGAAGTTTTTGACATTTCTGCAACTGAATATCAAATGTTGGAGCTTGCATTAGAGTACAGATCCATTCATTCATTAAATAGATTTAATATTTAATAGGTCGGTCCTCTTCTGTATAAACAAGCTTCTAGCTATCACAAAAGACTTTAAGGTCTGAAAGGAAAGCAAAGAGTGTTGTTTGTCTGCTGTTACTTTTCATCCTCTCTGTTAAACGTCTTTCATTAGGAGCTCTTATGTTAAGACTGCTGCATGCTGTCCTAAGTTTAAAAGAAAGTTAAAGTGCAGGCGTCATTAAACCTTCAGTCAATGCAGCCGCCTCGGGTCATGTGACACGAAGCTCGGAGCAGACAAATTAAGACGTAGTCGCAGATGTTTCAGATGCACTAATGGTGATCAATTCCTTCAGCAAAGCAGAGCCGAGGAAAAACGTTTTTTTATGAATTACCAGAAATAATCACGCAGATTTCTGGGAGGAATTTCCCTTTAGTAAACATATTAATTCTGTATATTTCCCTTTTTCTTCTTCTCCTCCATCATTTCGCTGCTCCTTTTAGTGGTCGCCACAGCGGCTCATCTGCCTCTATCTCACCCTATCCCTAAAATCCTCTGTCACACTAACCCTCTGCGTGTACTCCGTCACTACATCCATTTATCTTCTCTGTGGTCTTCTTCTTCTTGGCAGCTTCATATTCAACATCCTTTGTCCAATGTTTTCCTAATTAAACTAAACTGGATATAAACAGTCCAGGACTCTCACTTAGTTTAGCGAGTGGAGGTTATTAACTTTGAAGATGGGCTTATTTTTAAATGACTGCTTAGTTTCTTTTATTAACAGGACACAGATGCTGCTGCTGCTTTTGTTACTAATAATCTTACGTAACGTTTCCTCCTCTTTCTCTCTTCTCTGCTCATCTCACATCCTTCATGGAGATAACCTTGTTTGTGAGAAGCAGGAGAACAAACAGCCACTCGCTGAGGAGTCCTCCTGCTGTTTAACCACTCAAAGCTTCACAAGTCAGCCTCTGTGCCTCTGATCACCTCTTAAGAAATGAGTATTACTTTATCTTTTTTTAAATTTTATATTAATTAAGAAAATAGGACTTCTGAGATTGAAAATATTCTTTCTGAGTGGGTTCTGATCAAGATAGAAAGCAGCTCAGGCAGAACAGTGCACATAAACACATGCACACAATGGTTTACACGTAGAAGTAAATTAAATACATAAATAATGAAGTGTACGGATGTCTGGATTAAAAATTTCTAAACTAAAGGAAAAATAAGCACTGTAGGTCAAACGGGGTCAGTGATGGTCACGTATAACAGATGTGACTACCAGATGTGACTTCCTCCAAATGTACTATAATTCATCCTGAGCAGTTTGAAAACCAGCTTTTCAAACTGCTGTATAAACAGAGGTATTTTTAGTCTGTTTCAGGGTTTTTTTTGTTCCACACTTTCTTATTCCCCTTCCCAACCACACTGCCTACATTACCCTGAATGCAACTCAGACACCGACGTTGTATTCAGAGATTCAGTTGCGCTATCATGAAAAAGTACAGCCAACACAGAAGAGACAAAAGCTACAATTCATCTAATGCCCACATGAGGCTGGCTGCAAGTGAGTCAATTCAAACAGACTACTGTGGTTCGTTTTTACGGCAATTTGTAATGTTTGTGTATTCTGAAGACAGGTAATACAGTCTGCTGTTAGGAACAGGGCACCCCACTCTCTGCTCCATTTTTAGAAGTGAAAGTGGGGTACTTGGTAGTTCATCCACCCTTACGGTTTATGGATGCAGCATGCTAACCAACTTTGCTAGTGTTAGCTGATAACTTAGAGGGTGTCAGTGCTGTAAGAATTTTTCCCAGTCTGTATGAGTAGCATACTCCTCATACATTATACAAATGTGCTGGGCCACTGAAAGATTATATTTACAGCAGCTTCTTGGCCATGAAAACCCATGCAATGAAGCTCCCGGCACACAGTTTTTATGCTGATTTTAATGCCAGGGTAAATTTGGAGCTCTGCAGTTATTGAGTCCGCAGACCGTTGGTGAGGTGCAACTTTATGTACTCTGCCACTTCATGATGGAGTTCCTAAAAGCTTACACTTTGTAGTAATACAAATTAGAGTTGATCGCCCCATCTAGGATGGAAGGAGTTTCACAAAATGACTTGTTGCAGAGGTGGCGTCTTATTAAAGCAGTGCTCAGCAGCGCAAATTCAAGGAGCTGTTTAGAACAAACAGTTCTTTCACAAATGTTTGTAAAGGCAGACCCCATGGCTACGTGCTTCATTTTATGGCCGATAACTTCCCACACACAGGTAGAAACTGTATTTAATATGGGAACTGGCAACTTTGGTAATATTAGACTTACTAATTCATCTATTCTTATTATTTGAGATAAAGTTTGAGGGTCTTTCAATATAGCAAAAGGCCATTGGAGATATCCTGGAAAATCAGAAGTATTTGGCAGGCATGGAGGTCCTGGCAGCTATGTCTTTCTTATAATGTCAGTCTGTGGATAATGTATACTTTACTGATCCCCGTGGGGAAATTCCTCTCTGCATTTAACCCATTCACTCAGTGAAGCAGTGGGCTGCCATTGGGCGCCCGGGGAGCAGCGTGTAGGGATGGTACCTTGCTCAGGGGTACCTCAGGGTAGCCGTTCAGGGGAATCGAACCCCTGACCTTCCGATCACGGGGCCAACACTTTACCTACTGAGCTATCCCTGCCCCCCCCTCAGCTTTATTGTCTATTGATTTTGACCGGCTGTAGAAAAGGTAGTAAATGTCCAGCTGCGTCTTTGAGTCTTGCGTCTTTTTCGTCGGTTCATCCGAGCTGGTCAGCGGGTTGGCTTGAAACTCAGCTCTGAGTGGGTCATTAATGATTTCCCCCTGGCCAGATATCTGAATGGGAAATCTGAGGAGGGCATCCTGGCGTAGGGTTGAGTCCCCAATGGTTTGTGGTATCTATATGTACGGTGAGCACAGATAGGGAGTTACAGCTGACTAAGAAGGGGTGCTGGAGGTTTCTGTGCATGCTTTTTTCCACCCAGACTTTTAAAGTAAAAGCACTACTTTATATTCCTTTTTTTCATTAAGTGTTATCTGCTGTCAAGAGCCTCGTGTAGCTGATTCAGACGTGAGCTCTGTGTCAGCTCCATCACACTTGTTTGAGGTGTCAGATATCAGCTTGCAACTTTCAGCCCTTCTGCTACTCCACCATGTAGTGACGCTACACACACCAGAACTGTTGAATTAACAGGAGAGAAGCTGTGTGTGTGGTGGAAGTCTGTAAAAAGAGAGTTTTCCCCCTCGAGAGCACAAATGGATAGAAATTAGAACAGGATCTTCAGAGAGAAATGGATTTTCATGGTAAATGAAGGTTGAGCATTGGTGGGAAAGTGAGGAGTGGGACAGGGACTTTCTGGAGCTTAAATCCTGACCCAAAAAAAGAAGTTTTCCTCTGAAAACAGCAGGAGCTAGGCTTCATGGGAAATTGCAGTGAAGCTCACAGTATGAACTGTTTTTTTTTTTGTTTTTTTTGCCTTCCATTTGCATCAAAGCTGAACTGCAAAACAGAGACTCTTCAACATTAATGCATCCACAATATTTATTCATCTATACTGATCTGAAACTTCTGTTATGTTGATTTAATCAAACATGTTGGTTGTAATTTGTTACTCAGAGATGTGTGTTACAGGCTTTCTTTCTTAAATATGATCCACATATTTGATTTTACATCAGATGCCCATCCTGAAGCAAGCCTTCTCATTTATCCGGGCTTGTGGCCCCCCTTGATCACAGATTGGCCATGACCTTTGACCTCACTTGCTGTACTTTCACATGGCAGTATTAAGTAACATTTTCCCTTCATTTGTTATTATTTCAAATGCACTTTTGTGGACAAAGTGAACTAAAATTAACCCTACATAGGTGGCTCAAAGATCAGCTTTGTTGATTTTATTTCATTTCCAAATAAACAGTACTTAAAAATATTTTTCTGGCCTTTTTCAGCTTTATTTGATATATACAGTGGAGAAAGGACAGGAAAGCGGGGGGAGAGAGAGAAGGGGGAAGACAAAGTCAAAGGGCCGCAGATCGGACTCAAACATTGGGCCGGCCGCTCTGCTCAACGCACTGAGCTAAACTGGCACCCAATAAACAGTACTTTGATGAATAATAAAAACATTAATATGTTTAATGGCTTGTAGTTAATTTCTTGCTGCCCCGGCACTGAATAACTCTCCTTCTGTTTAACCAGGTTAAACCTTCACTGACGTTTCTCATTTTATCTTGTGGTGAGTTCACTAGTCCGACTAAAACATGCTGAACATCTCAGTGCTTCATGATTTTTAATTATTCATTTATTCAATATATCTTAAAAGGACCATAAAGGGTTAGAAGGCAGTGAGAGCCCCTTTGTAAATTTAATTTGATTTGACAAGCTTAAATTTAGATATTAAACAACTCCATGGAAAAATGGCGTGGATCAGGATCATTATGAAAGAAAGGAGTGCACCTCAAACTGCTATGGCCTCTCAGATTTAGGGAATAGGATGGTTTCTGCTTTTCGTCTGTCACGGTCATGGGTTTGTCTTGTAATCTGATTCACCAGCTTACAGTAAAGCTAAATAATGACTTTTATAATATAGAATAAAAAATAAAACAGCTATAACATGAGTTCATTAAAGCAGATAAAGCTGAACTGAAAATCAATATTTATTTTTCACTCTGAACACTTGACTGCTGCTGCATTTTCTCTGCAGTGCGCTGCAGCCCCTTTCTGCTCGCAATAAAATCATTTCTGCTTGACAATCACTGCCCCCAACTGTCGCCCCAAAGGACGACAAAGGCTTCTGCTTATTTAGCACTTTAGATAAAATCAGCTTCATTTATCCACCACATCTACAGGAGATGTGCACGTCTGATCACCTGCAATGTTTTTTCCCCTGATGTTGATAGTGCACAAATGCTTATGTGTTTCCACACTCTGTTATCAACAAACATGGAGCTTTTATGATGGTTTAATGAAGGATGAGTATGCTTCAAGCCTGCTGCTCTGCCTGCCTGCACTGTGGGGCTCACACGTTTACGTCTCCATCTGTCCTGCACGCTTACTCACATCTCCAGGACAAACATTATAGCCCTCGTCTAATTTTAAAAAGTGATTGAGATCGTTTATTGATGGCATCGCTCTGCGATACTGATTGTGTCAGTGACAGAAAGCATGAAGAGGCTGCAGTGACTCAGCTGCTTCCACCTGCAGATTAACTCTGCCTGGTAACAGAAGCTCCAGAATGTGACGGAGACTCGACGTCAAGTAGTGGCAGGCTGAAAGGACAGAAAACTGCCTCAGTTATTTTGAATAAAGGTTTGTTAAAGATTAAACAAGTATTCGAATAACAGAAAATAGCTGCTTATCTGGCAATTGAATATTCATTATTTATGTCAGCCTGATTTTATTCAGTAACTTCAAACATCTCATACTCTACATCCTTTCATATACAGGACTTTGCAGAAATCTTGAGCTGTCCATCATTTTTTTATGTTGTGTGTCCAAGTTAGACTTTCTTGTAATGTTTTTTAAAGTGGTCTTAAGCAGTAGTTTTGCAGGCTTTCCAAAGGTCTTTCAGAGTTTTTTTCATCGGACATTGTCTGCTTTTTCACTCATTTTCAGTCCTGTCCTTGTACCTGAGCATTTTTAGAGGAATTTCTTTTTTGTTAAGCAACTTAACACTGATCATTCAAGCATAAAAAAGGCACCTAACTCAAGGAATTAAGCAGTGTTGTGTCCACACATAACAGACAACTTGGCAAAGAATCAATTTTAAACTGCATCTTTAGACACTTTGATACTAGCAGGCTATAACAAAAACACATTTGTTTCCATTCCTTTCTATTGAATCAGGTCATCTTGACCATGTCTACAGGCCTAAAAGCATTTAGTTGCTGCCATGTGACTGGCTGACTAAACATTTGTGTTAATGTCTTGATGCATGATCAATAATCTGGGTAAGGAAATCCCAGAAAGCTGATTCTGTTCATCTGGACGTTGCGTTCCCAGTGGGAGTACAAAACCAGTTGTACCTAATAAAGTGACTGCTGAGTGTATACCCACACAGAAATTTGATAAATGAGACACAGGAAACAAGACACAGCTGAACACAATCAAGCAATGAAGGGAAGACACAGAGGAAGCAAAAATGAAACAGGCCACGACTGAGAGCAAACTACAAAGTAAGACAAAGGAGGCTAATCTTAGCCCAACCCGATATCACTGCAAAACGTGTAATAGACACGCCGTGTCACAGTCTGGCAGAGGCAGACTGTATGTGCTGCGAAAAGGGACTCAAGTGCTGACCAAAACCATGAAACGTGACGTGGATTAACAGAAAACCAGCAGTTTATTAAGGCTGGCAAAATGAATGCAAACAAAGGGCATGGGTGAAACTAAATAATAACCTAAACTGGGTGATCTAAAAATAAAACATGAAAACCTGAAGCATGGTGAACTGACATGGATATCTGAAGATGCGACGTGGACGAGCAGACGACCTGAAAAGGAATGACTGACAACACACTGACTAAATACACACAGGAGGCTAATGAGGGAAGTGGGAACACATGGGGAAAAGCTGACACACATGAACATAACGATGTCACAGTGGAAGGGTAAAACTAAACACGATGAACACAGGAACACAAGACCTCTTCAAAATAAAACAGGAAACATAAGACGCAGACATGACAACCTGAACTTGACAACGTAAGACAGACATGAAACACATGAAGGGCAAGGGAGACTTAACAGGGGTGGAAGACACAAGGGGAATCTAATAACAAAGAACTATAACAACCTAGGCATGATAAAAAATGAACTTAGAAAACCTGAAGGGCTTAAACATAAACCATAAACTCAAACTCAAAACGCTGGGTCAAAAAGGACCCAGAACCGTGACACGCCGGTCCACTGTGTTCATTGTACACGCATGCAGAATTTGCAGTAAGCTACAGTAACAGCAGAGAGAGCTATTTTATTTCACGCCAACATGAAAATAATCACAGGAGAGCGTTTAAACAGACATTATTAACACATTTACACTTATACACATATTAGCCCCCTAGCTTAATCGTTTCCGGCCCTAGAATTTACTTAATCCGTTTTTTGCTCACTACAGACTTTGTGCCTTTAAATATATGTTATCTCCCCCGGCTGGCAATGCAGTTTTTGCCTTGCCTCAGTACAAACCCCTGACAACAAGTATAGGCAAGGAAACACCAAGGGGGGAGGGCAATGACAACAATCTTAAAATACTAGACACCTGAGGCCTGTAACTATGAAGCAATATTTAATGAATTTAGCCAGGTAACTTTAGAATTAATCCTGGGTTTTTATAATGTGAATGTGGGCCGTTTCTCACTGTGGTATATTGGTAACATATTCTGCTGTAGAGCATTCCTGGAAGATCCCTGAGACTTTGGTGCATGGTGAGTAGGGAGAGTTTAAATTTTTTAGTACTATTTAAAGATTTTGTTTTTCCCCTGATGAGCAAAAGTATTGAATATAGATTTTTATATGTAACCATTTCATTTTTCTGAAAGCAATAATATATGATCCCAAAACAGAGCAGCTATCAGTACTTGATGATCCCATATCATCTTCACACATAATCTAAGAATTTGATTTTTTTTCCCCTTACACCAACGAGGCTGCGGTTTAAAGAATAAAAACTAAAGCTGTCTTTTAAACCCTAATTTAAATAAGCATTTGATAATAATGCATTGGATTATCCCATGTTTTAATGATAGAGTTGTTGGAGTGACAGTCAGCGTTTTTGCCCGCTATCTTTCCTGGCTTCAGATAAGCTAAACTGTCTTAATGTAGCCGCTTTTTGACAGCCTTATTGGACAAAGCGCTTAAAGTGCACATGTGTTCATTCAGTGCTTTAAATATTAAACTACTTCTTGGTGCTCTTTCTTTCATATTGCTGGTTTCAGTCAAGTTATGTGTTTAATCTCTTCATATTGAAATAATAGTTTCATTTTCCTTTGTGAAATCAGCTGCTCAGATGACAGTACAATTATCCATATTTGTGATTTTTTTTTTTTGTCACACGCTGCCATCACCAACCCTTTCATGTGAACATGCAGGGGAAATTCTGGGTTAACACACCGAGCAGATAACCGATTACTGGATTGCTAATCTTAGGGTGAGCAACTCCAGATAAAAAAAAAATATACCCTAGGTATGCTGAACTCACTTTGCAGTACAGAGCTCAGAAATCACAATGAACTACGCTAACCCCCAGAAAAATATCAATAAAATCCTAATACTATAAAATATTGAGGAGATTAGAGCAGTAATCCTAATCCTAAATAACAAAACAGAAAACTTAAACAGAAACTGAAACTTGAATGGTTCAAAACCACAACAAATTACACAAAAGCTCTTTTACTGGAATAAGTAAAAAACTGAGAACATGAAACCAAAGAGAAAACACCCCTCAGAAAATAACACTACTAAAACTCCCAAAACCCCAAACATGCACAATAATTCTGTCAAACAAATGAAATGTGTGGAAAAATATAGCAGCAGAAAAGTAAAACATGAAGCGCGAGTGTTACAAAGTTTGAATAGTGCAGTTCTCTTGTAAGTAAATTACTTGACTAAATTTTTAATATGTAACCTTAATAAAAGTGCTGATGGAGCTCCAACTTATGGAGGCTTGTTTATGCCACTGAATTAATATACTTATTTTTATATTTTTTCCTATCCATAACTCAAAATTTTGGGTTATTATCTCAAAATTCTGACTTTCTCTGGAGTTTAAATCAAAATTGTCATTTGAGATAATAAAAAAATATGACTGGATGGGGAACTTTAAAATAAGTGCATGGGGATTGTTTCCTTGAAAACAGATGAATAAAAAAATGCTAACCTGCTTCTGTTTCCTGTGTGTGCTGAAGGTAATTTGTTGTGTGGACTAACTGTGAATGATTCTATTTCTGATCTATCTCACAAATATGTTGATTAGCTGATATCAGCTTATCAACAAAGGCTCTGCTGTCTGACTGGTTTGAATGTGGTTACTGTGGAAGCTTGTCTCCACCGCTCTGCCAGCATAAAATTTTGGACTTCGTTACCTCAAACCTTTTGACTTATTATCTCAAACTTCTGAGAAAATATCTCCAAATAAAGAAATGAAATTGAAATTTTAAGTTACTAAGTCAAAATTTTGAGATGATGAATTTTGAATTGGGTGGCAAATTTTTTCTTTTTCTGGGTTGGAAACCAGCTTCCACGGGTTGCTGATTTCTCTGTGAATAAGGTGTAACCTTACTCAGGGAGCTGTTTCCTCTCTTCACCTCAGCCCATCCTTCATAAAACAAAGCTCTCCATTGCTCCTGTGAAGAGGTTGGTAAATCTAATAGTTTGAGAGGCGGTGGAAGGGTTTAATAGATGATGGATAAGAGGAAAATTTGATTTGCCCCGCCACATCCTTTAAATGGATTGATGAGTGCAGGAAATTTGCCTCATGAAGTTTAAACAGAAGGAATGAGCTGCTGTGAGGAAGGCAGGGCTGCCGTGGGCGAAGCCTCTGCTGTCACAGGGTCGAGTCTGCTCCCAGAGGACGAGCGGGGAGAACAGGAAGTGGCTGATAAAGAAGTGTGACCCTCTCTGTGAACAGCTGCACTCAGAGAGGAAGCAGAGGAAGGGAGAGACACTGACGCTTGTGACAGTGAGGCCGTGAAGCCGGGCGAGCTTAGTGAGTCAAACATCAGAACTGCTGACATGAGTCTGTCTTCGGACTGTCTAAACAACACGTTTGCTCCCTCGGGTGACATGTCAGCAAAGAACCAACGCAGCAGGCAGCCCAGAGTGTGAGTGCACCCATCAGTCTATGTTTATAGATGATAACAGTGATGTTTGAGCTGCTAAGAGCGAAACTGAACTTTAGCTTGGACGTAAGTCGTGCTCTGAGCTTATTCAAAAACTCTTGTTTAGTTCAAAGTACAAGTTTAGTACTTTTTGTGAACTTTTTGTTCTGGCTGTGTTTTTAATGGTGTTATTTGACAGTGTTGCAGTTTTCAAAACTTTATTTAATCTTATTTAACTTGACAAACCATTATTTTCCAAGCTGATGACTGTGTTTAAAGTATAAAACATATCAAAACTGTTTAAAGCAGAATGTTTGTTTTGGACTAACTTTTCAAAAGTGTACATGACCGTCATGTAAAAACTCAAAATCTTCATTTTTGCTTTATAAATCATTAAATACAATAATTAAATAATTAGATTAATTAACAGGAACAGATTAATCCAAATTTATTTGCTTAATTCTGTAAAAAAATTGGACTAAGAATAAAGATAAAATTGAGTTTATGGCTAAATTTATCCTAAAAATTAACCTGTAACTAGTGATTATTTTCACTATCGATTTTTTTTACTGGTAATACATTAATGACTTAATATTCTCATCTATATATATTTTTTCCTTTGTGCAGCTCAAAACCCAATCAATTATTAGACAAAAAAGGCAGTAAATTAACCCCAAAGAGAAAGTGTGGTGGTTGGTTAGGAGTGTCTTTCACTTTCTCTGTGCTGACATGAAAAGCAGCACTAAGTGTATTCTGATATGCATAAACTGCGTTCCTTGTATATATTCTGACCAACAGTCTTTAGGAATGCACTTGAGGGTGATGCAGTAACTGAAATTAACTCATTTCTCTTAAATTATCTCTCACTTCTCCAAAGTGCCGGCACAGATCAGTCCTCAGTGTCGTTCACACTTCTGTCTCCCTGGATGCAAAAGCCCCTGAACTTCCTGACTTCCCTCTTTTAAAAGTGCCACCATGAATCAAACGCTGCTGTCCCACATGTGACTGACACCGCGGGCTCAACCCTGTTTTTTTTAGTGGATAGACGTGCTTACGTCACCACCCTCGAGTAAAGTCGTGTGTTTTTTGTGAGTCACGTACTAGATGAGAATGCAGTTTCTGGGCTTAGCACGTTTATTTATTTTTTGGCTGTTTGTGTCTTAGAAGATAATGTAAGAATTATCCAGAACAACCAGGCACTCTGAGAGGACACTCAGTCCTCTCATTAACAACAGAGATGATGGTGGGATGCATCTGAGCCCTAAAACGCTGGTCAAACTGGAAAATAAAGTCAGTTTCGATGGTTTTATATTTAATTTTATGATTAGTTTTTCTCTTTGAAAGAATGAACTGTTAGTCTGTTCTGTTAGTCTGTTTTCATATTTTTTTCACGCCGTTTGCTTCTCTAACAAAGACGTTTGGTGATGCAACTTATTTTTTGTCATGTTTGCACAGTTTTTCTTCCAATATTTACTCAAATTGTATTGACTTCCTCTTTTGAGGAAATAGAAAGTCATTACTTGTTTCCTTTTGTACGACCTTCACCATCACAGGAAGCTCTTAGGTGTTAATGTGATATTTCTGCAGGATATTGGACAACATTTAAGAGTTCCTGTGTTGTTTCATGGGCACAATTGTAGCTTTTGAAAATCTAGAAAAACATAATTTGAGTCTCCTTCCTCTGCCTGCACCTTGTCAAATTCATATCTGGAGTTCATGCCAGCTGATAATATTTGCAGCGGGGAGGATAAAGTCGTCCTGTGTGACGGGTGCATTTTTATTAATCGCCTTTTTCCCAGCTCTAACCTTTGGCACTCGCTCCTGTGCTCTAATCACACTTTAAAAATTCAATTTTCTTCTATTTGGTGGAGATGGAGTCCAGACTTAAACCCTGAATGGGATTAAAAAAGATGAAGAATATTAAAGCCCACATTTTGTCACTGTTTAGTGAGTCCTGCCAGTTTCATATCTGACCTTCATCATTTTACAGGGACAAAAAATAAGCTCACAAGAATAAAGATGTTCTAGTTTTGCAGCATGACTGTGTTGAGAACAGCCCATTAATAGTTCAGCAGAGAAGATGCACAGACCAGACACCATGTTGATTTGTTCGTAAAAACCAGTTTGGAAGCCAAAAAACTTCCCACCCCACACTTCAGATTATTTAGCAGTCGTTAACAGGACTGTAAAAAAAATAGGGCCCAAACTAAAGTTTATCTAAAGGTCAGGGCAGTAGCATCATTGCTTTGTTTTTTCCTCCCAACAAAAATAATTTTCTTTCAACTTACAACTCTCACCTGCCAGTCCACACCCACCAGTGATTCCTTACCTACATTACCGTCTGTTGGGGAGAAAATAAAACTGCCATGTGACACAGTAGAGGACTCTGTTTTGGTTCACGCATGTGACACCAAACCAGGAACAATGACATGATCGTGTGATTAATGAGTTCAGAGACAGAAACACTGATACATCCATGAAGGCAACCTCTTTTTTTGTATTATTCACTAGTTTCTTTCTTTTTCATATCATTTTATTTTCACGAAACAAACAAAAACACAACTGAAACAATAAAGTCACATACATCATAGACAAAGATGAGACAAACAAGTAAATCCTTTCAAATGAAGTGTGCTGTTAACTGTATGTTTGTGTACACCTGCTTGAGTGTCATAATGTATTATTAGAAGGGGGAGCCAAGAAGGACACACTTCAGGTTCAGTAAAGTGGAGCAGCATCAGTAACTGGGTTGATTCTGTCTCAGTTCATCAAATTTAAAATATTCCAGGGGAAAGATATACTTTCTATAAGGAATTATGCAAAATTATAGGTCCCTATAGTCCTAATATAGTGTTCTAAATAATATATTGAGTTGGTTTATTATTATTATTATTATTATTATTAATATAGTTATATGTTCTTTGAAATGGTCTAAACCAGGTGAATCGTTTCACAGACATTAAAGTTTGAATACAGAAAAAAACATTTTCATTCAATTTCAGTGTGATACTTTTCTGGTATGACACCATGTACCAAATCTGAATCTGCTTCGGTTTAAGGCTGGTTGAATGAGAGAGAATGTCATCATTATGTGCTTTTGTTTATGAGAAGCTGTAAACAAAACATTAGTCGCCTACCTGCAAATTTGTGATTTCCGCAAGCCTCCAAATCTGCAAACATTCAAATATGTTCTATGCAACAAGCCTGAGAGTCCACATTTATGGAGCCGTGGTACCAGATATTTACCCTAAAGGATTAAAAGTGGAGAACTAGCTAATGTAGTTTTCTACATGAGTAAAGTCTTTCAAATTTTAAAGTGGTACCTCAGTTAAACCCATGCTAGAAAAATGCATTTTGAGAACAAAACTGATAAGAATTTTGCATAAATCCTATTAAAAAGTCTTTGTGTTTTTTTCATATTGGTCCATGTAGTTATTAATAATTCAGCAAAATAGTCTAGTGTGTGACTTGCCTGTCCAACCTTATAACCTCATACTTTGAGCTCATAGCATTGGTTTTCATGATTAATGCTAACAGTAAGTGTCCGGATAAAGCTTTTTCAGTGAGGCACTGTTATAACCACTGAACAATTCACTGGTTTCATTTCATGTGTTAGTGTTTAAGCTCGGAGTTGGTCTGTAAAAGTAACCTGCTAATGAATGAGAGCTGCTAAACAGCTCTCCCAAAGCTCCCAGATACCTTTTATCATCTCCCTCGATGGAACAAGTGAGACAGCCAGCGAGCCGACTGCGCTGACAATCGGTCAGTCTGCGTGGCTTAGCAGTCACAAAGGAAACTGCTGCCGTGCACTCCATTCACTCGCAGTCTGCCAGAGCTCCTGTTTACCAGCTGAATAGACCGCCGGGCCTGGAATAAAGAGTCTCTCCCACGGGCTGAAACACTTGTTCAGCAGAGTTGAGCCTCAGGAGGATGTCATTATATTTACTGTTTAAAATGCACAGCCCTCTCTCCTTGGCTGGTTCTCGATTCCTTAAGAGTAGCGGAAAACATGAGGGGTCAGCGTGAGTGTGGATGCTGCTGAGTCTGCCAAGGTCAGGGGAGCGGGGTGAAGCCTGATTGGCTGTGCTGATTTCCGGGTACCACCCAATAGAGTGAGACTGAGGGTGAGCAGAGAGTGATGAGGTAATGCCTGGTTTATTATCTGAGAGGGTGACATCATCGCTGTGGCATTTTGTGTTGGCAGGGGGAGGGTGATGAAGAGGGGGCGCGTGGGAATGGGCCTGATGAATGTGCTGTTTGTTAATGTGTAAAGGCTGACTGAATCAAATAAGTCCAGCTCAGACAAAAAAAGTCCTCATAGTCAGATTTTTAATGCACATGATGCTTTTATGTCACTGACATGTTGGACATCCTCCTTTCCTTCCTGGGAAAATATCAGAAGTGGAAATTTGGCTCTGGACCAGCAATCCTAATCTATTTATGTCTCCTTTGAGGGGCGTCCCCCAGAAAGTAATTTCCTCGGCTTGTCTTTCCCCCATGTGTGTGCATATATGTGCGTGTGAGACCACCCCTCCGTCTCAGTGCTCCTTTCTCTTTTGCCTGAGGTTGATTTCAGCCTATCCTGCACATACAGTAACAACAGCTGAGCGCTCACTCTGGGGTTTTTGCACAGGAGGCAAATTTGTTTCTATCACCGTCAAATTTCATACATGTTTGATGTCCATTTTTTCTAATTCTTCCAGATTTTTCTGGACGGATGGGCAGACCTGTTTGTTGGCTTATTGATCAGAGGGACTCTCAGCATTTCAGCTGTCTTTGCAGATAGAAGGAAGATGGATGTCCTGAGCTTGACTCGGATGATGGAAGATTTAATAATTGATGAAGAGATGGTTGCGTATGCACACGTGCGCGCGTGCATGTTTGGGAGGTGTGGCGGCTCCTCGTAAATCTTTCAGCCTTGCATCTGATCCAACACACATACTGTTTCCTTTTGAGCCCTCCCGTTTCCTGTAGCCACCTCAGCCTTCACCTCATTTAATGACCTGTGGTTATATGTACACACCCACACACAAAGACACATCACAAAATGCTGACCAGAACCGGGTGGGCGGTGGTGTTTGTGTGGGAGACTCGTTTGGTTTTACTTCACTGCAAGGCGTTCGAGTCATCAGAGAATAAAATCTAAGACATGTTTTTTTATGTACTAGCAAGTTAGCTCAAACTGAGGCGATAACACTTGCATATATTTAGAATATGTAATATGGGAATTTATTGGTGTATATTTTAGTCAAGAAAAAATACAGGCAACAGATCCAAAACTGTGCCGTTTCAGCTTCGCAATTGCAACCCTTTGTTTCTTATCTCATGTTGTATGCAGTGATGCTGAGCTGAGCAGACTGGTTCAATATGTCAGCCTAGTCTATGGGAAGTTAAATGGCATTTTATAAACTTAAATTAAGTCTTTAAAAAATCACGAGGTTAGTTGTTACTTTAAACCTGTTGTGTACTGTGATTACATATGGCAGAAAATAATTGTCATCTTGGTTCCTTTTGTATTTGCTACAGTGTAGATTTATATTTACGAGCACAAAGCTCTGCATGTCAGTTCAGCCTCGAGATGACAGCTGAAATAATGTGGACATTTATCCCCGATAAATTATTCATTGTCTGTCTGCATGTCTGCTGTGTGTTCCTGATTGATGCAAACCTGAAGAAGTGCAGGAAATTCTCTCCTGTCTTTTTTCTGTAGAGATTAATTTATTTCTTAAGTTTGAGAAGTGTTAAATTTTCCAGAGCCCAAGTTAATGTCTTTAAATGTCCTGCTAAGCAGTCCAGAACCCAAAGATAATCCTTTTTAAAATTTTGCTGTGAGATGAGCAGCGCATTCTCACAACCTGTAAACACAAAATATTTTTTCATAAAGTGCATTTTCCTCAACAAGCAACTTAAACAACAGATCAATCTAAATATTTGTGGATCAGTTTCCCTGCAAGTTGGCTAATTGACAAGAAAACTAATTAAAATAAACTAATTTAACTAATTTACTAACTAATCATTGCAAATCTGATAAAAAGGACTTTTCAAAAACTCCCAATATAGACACAGACATAGACTTAATTTAACCCAACGCTGGGGAGATTCACTTCACCGCACAAGAAAACAATCCACAAGGTGGAATCATTGGTCAGTTTTTAGTTTAATCACTGCTAATTAAAAAAACAACAACTTTAATTTGTTTATCCTTTCAAATTTCATGTGGCATTGATATTTTCATTTTAATATAACTGAAAATATGATGATTAATGTAGTTTGATCAACTTAATTATTCTACTTTTACTTCAAAGCCACATAAATAGATAAAATGTGGTCTGTTTACATGTCGTAATGAACCGTGTGTTATTTCAGATGAGATGTGTTTGGTCCCGTGTGTGTCGTCTTGTCTCATTCATTGTGTTTACATTTCCAGTTGAGTCTGTCAGAAGATATATTTCTCTCCATTCATTCATTCATACCAGCTGGACAAGCTAATCACGTTAGGCATTGACCCCGGTCAGGCTGTCACTGTGATGAACAGATGAAGAGTCATTCACAAACATATTACATCACAGAGCTGTCCAATGAGATCATCTGATCCATCACTGATAGCGTTTCAGCACATTTAGCAGCATGTTAGTCCTACATGCACGTTCGTGGATATGTCACGTATCAGAATGGAAAAATTTAGTATAAACAACTGATTCGAGCTTTTTTTTAATTTAGCCAATTTGGCCATTAAGTGAAAAATGCAAAAGAAACAGTCATCTCAAATCCAATGTTGTAGTTTTGTTTTCTTGGATATTTCATAATATAACCATAAAACATATTTGCAGTGCATCAGAATGAATTGAAATAACCTCAGAAGTTTGATTTTGGAGTTTTGTCAACAACTTCATTCCTTTTTTTCCCTTTTTTAACCAAACCAGCCCATTTTTCTATTAATATAGCTCAATACTGCAATGTTAAACAATGTTTCCACGTAGTTATAAGAGACATTTGTCAAATTGCGTTTTTAATCCAGTGAAGATTCATGTTTGTTGAGCTTGACTAAAACCTTAGAAAACTTACAAAATAAAGAATTCAAATAACAAAATGATTCTGACATTTCAATATTAAGACTGTTCTCTCACCAGAAAGAAGTGGTCAGGGTTAACCTGTCATAGACCTGGACACAGCTTTCAGATCTTAAAAAAATGAGACTTAAACCTGCATTCTTCATAATGGGCAGCAGGGGGCGAGTCATCTGCCTGTCTGCCCTTATTCACTCACTGGCCACATTAGGCACACCTTGCTAGTACTGATCTAGACTCCTTTTTCCTTCAGAGCTTCCTTAATTATTAATGCCAACAAGGTGTTGGAAACATTCCCCAGAGATTTTTGCCTGTACTGACATGATGCCATCACACAGTTCTGACAAATCTGCAGCACAAATGTGCTCTATTGGATTGAGATTTGATGACTGTGGAGGACATTTGAGTACAGTGAACTCATTGTCATGTTCAAGAAATAAGTTTGAGATGATTTGAGCTTTAAGACATGGTGTGTTATCATGCTGGAAGCAGCCATCAGAAGATGGGTACACTGTGATCATAAAGTCTGGACATGGTAGGCTGTAGCATTTAAATGATGCTCATTTGGTACCAAGAGACCCAAAGTGTGCTAAGAATATATCCCCAACATCATCACACTGTCACCACCATCCTGAATCATTTATACAAGTCAGGATGGATTTATGGTTTCATGTTGTTTACACCAAATTCTGACCTTACCATCTGAATGTAGCAGCAGAAACTGAGACTCATCAGACCAGGCAAAGCTTTCCAATCTTCTTCTGTTGTACAATTTTTGGTGAGCCCGTACAAATTATAGCTCCATTTTCTGTTAGCTGACTGTAGTCTATGTTGTGTAAAACAATGACTTAAAGATATAAGATTTTCTCTGAGCACAAATGCCTCAACAGACACTCAGTAACACGTGATGGCACTTGGATAGAGAGCAGATGTTTGTGGAGGAAGGTGAGGTGAGAGGCAGGGTAAAAAAAATGCCTCCTTTTGACCTGGAAAAGGAATTTATTCCTCTCTCAGACACTTTCAGCTAATTCCACCAGGGATCCGAGCAAGAGGGGGGAACAGTTGCAGATTTACTCACTCCCCTCCTTTAATCTCAGCTCTTCTATCATTGGTTGTTTCCTCCCCTCTGAGATCCAGCTGGCATTCATGGTGTCTAAAATCTGCTCTGCCCCCTCTCACTGGTCTGTGGGAGTTAGTTCTGTCTGTGCAGCCTACATGTACATTTCTTTACCCCGCCCCTTCTCTAGTGTTTGTCGGGTCATTGTAACTCAGATTAAGTGAACCATCAGCACTGCTTGTATTGCAATAAAATATATATTGTTTTATTTTAATTTTTTCCCCTACAGTGAGGAGTTGTCAGAGCTCAGCAGGGTATGAGAAACTGTTAAGCTCTCTACTAGTTAGATTTTTGGAGCATCATAGACGAATGGGCAGAGGCTCTAACTGAGTCTTTCACACTGATAATCCTCTTACACGTCAATGCCACCACACACCCAAACACAATCACACAAAAACACCAAAAGGGACCCAACAAATACACATTAACACACTAACCGGAATCTCACTATAGACATTCATTTTTATTGTGGTAGGGCTTTTTTTTTTCCCCCACCCATGGGAGTATTGGGTTGTAATTCAGCTTTGCAGCATGTCTGCTTTACCTCAGAGATAAGATTCTTGTGCTGAAGGCAGAAATTTTGCAGTCTCCTCCTGGGAGGCATTAATGTATTCACTCATATCTTTAATACGCTGCTACCCCTCTCAGGACTACATGGAGACAAATTTCAGAAAGTAGCAGAACCTCTGAGCGTTACAATGACTCCTAGACCTGCATGCGTCCCACCCAGGTATGACTTTGCCTCAGCAGGACCTCTCAGGATGTGTACGTGTGAAGTGATAGACAGTTATTGAGGGGCAGAGAGCCAAGACAGCCGAGTAGCTCCTGGCTCGGCACTGCGGACGTCTTCCAAAAGCCTTGACCCACTTCCAAGTCTCCTCCTCCCCCCTGCTCACCCAAACACGCTGCATACTGAAGCAGCTCTGCCACAATCTGCTGAGCTGCAGTGAAGCTCTGCATGCGGACACTGGGGAGACTGAGTGTGTCTGTCTAATAAATAAATTGCATGTGTGTCAGTATGTGCTGCAAGGTCATATGTTTGTACACACTGTGTGTGGCTCACACAAGGTGAAAGGCCTCGGGCAAAGTCAGAGAAAGTTGCTGCTTCTGCTGAATATATTAATGAGCCTCTCAGTTTTTACTCTAGCAAACACAGAGAGGTATTCAGCAAAGTGAGTAAGAATCCTTTTAGTGCAGCAAAGAGAAAAAAAGGGAGGGGATGCAGAGGCTGCACCACATTTCAGCCCTCTGCAGAAAATCCCATGGCCTTCAAATTTTTATTTTTCATTTTATTTTATTTTTTTGGGCGGGGGGGTAAATGATCAAAACAATTTCCTTTTTTTATTTTTGTGTTTTGCAACCCAGAATTCAAACCACTAGATAGTTCATTTAAACATTTAAAAAAGAAATTAACAAATAGGAAGAGACAACCAGGAAACTGGAGACATCCTTTTCCCCAACCACCGCCCAATCCATGTGCCGCCAAAGTCGTATAGTACCTCCTGCAGGTGGTGTGTAGCTCTTTTGAGATGTGCCAGGTCAGACCGCATGGGATAAGGTCCAGTAACAAGGTGCTCGCCCAGCCTTAGTAACCCTGTCCCAGTCAGAGTAAGCGGTCCTTGTTTCTTCCTTCTTTCGTAGTAGTAGCTCTTACTCTGGCCCGTCACCTAGGATCAACTAGGTATTGGGAAACCCTGTCACGGGCGAAGTGCAAGGATCGACATGGAGTTCATGAGATTACTCGGGCAAACAAACACCTCCACCATGATGAGGTATTATTTTGGCTCAGGGATAAAGTCAATTATTATCCTCCAGCCTCTGAATCGATAATACTTCTAGAGCAAGCAGCCCTTGTTTTAAGCTGCCCTGAGCAGAGATGAGCCCAGACGGCCAGCTGATGGGAGGCAAGCTCCACTGGGAAGGACTGGAGATGCTCACTTAGTCATGGATGCTAGACGCACAGATTTAGACAGATTACAGACAAGCTCTCACAGTCTGTAAGCACGTCAACAGTGTACTACCTCACCAATGCATGATCATATGCATGGGGAATTAGCACACATTTTGATTTATGGACACATGGAGAGCTATTGTGCCTACGACTTTCACAAAGTTGTACAGTGTGGAGAAAAAGAGCGATTGTTTTCTAATCACCAAGAATATCAGGAGAACTCAACTTGTTTTTTTATGGACATTTCTTTCCCAGTTGTGTGTTCAACAAAACTCTGACTCATAAGAGATTATCATATTGTTCCCATGCTTTTCTTATCTGCTATCAGTTACCAGGAAAACACCTGGACTTATTTTGAATGTCACACCCACATATGTATCAGTCTGTGCTATTTGCATTGTAGGTGAACTTGGAAGTTGTGTGTCTCGTATCTGTCTCATTGGCTGTCACCATACGAACAGCCTTTTGTCTGTTGCCGTCTCAGCTGCCTTCTGTCTGTCATCATCTGATGTCTATCAGGTGACTGACTGGTTTTGCGATTAAACTCTGGTGATATACTAGCTCTAGAGATAAGGATCTTTTTTTGGGTTCACTATCAGACCGTCTCCTTAATAACTGCTGTAGATTCAGGCTCAGAAACCATACCACAACACTGGTTTATTTTCAGAAAATCAAAGGGGAGCAGCCTGATAGCGGAGTGGGTTTTTTGTGTGTGTGTGTTTTTTGTAAATAAAATAAATACATTTAAAGTTATGTAAGGTAAGGAAATTTTGCGTGTTGTCTGGTTGAAGCATGTATTCTCGTGAAATCTGTATATACACTGATGGTGCCTTTGCAGGTGTACAAGCTGCATGTTGCACAGGGGCTAAAACACTCTCGTACCATCAGAGACACCAGCTTTTGAACTGAGTGCTGATAACAAGCTGGATGGTCGTGCTCCTCTTTAGTCCAGAGAAAACAGCGGTGTTTCTGGATCACGTTCTTCTTTGCATCATAGACCTTTAATCTGTAATTGCTGATGGCACGGTGAAATGTACTCACAGACGATGACTTCTGGAAATGTTCCTGAGTCCATCCAGTGATTTCCATGCCACTTGAGTGTCCCAAGATCCATCGTGCATCCAGTATTGGTTTTTGGCCTAGCACCGTGCACAGGGGATTTCTAAATTACTCTGAATCTGTTGATGATATTATGTACTGTAGGTGATGAGATATTTGTTCTTTGCAATTTTGCATTGAGGAACATTATTTTGAAATTGCTCCACAATTTGTAGACTCAGTTTTTTTGCAGATTGGTGAACAACTGCCCATCTTTACTTAAGAGAAACTCTGCCTGTCAAAGGTGCTCTTTTTATATCCAATAATGTTACTGATCTTTTGCCAGGTAACCTAATTAGTTGGGAAATGTCCCTCCAGCAGTTTCTTCTTAGTACAACTTACTTTTTCACCCTTTTGTTACCCCCATCACAGCTTATTTTTAACACCTTACTGCCATCAAATTCAAAATGAGCTGTTTTTTTTCCTAAAACGGTAAAATATCTGTTTTTAAAAAAAAGTTTTCTATAATCTATTATGAATAAAATGTGTTTATAAAATTTGCATTCCTTTTTGTTGACATTTTACACAGCATCAAAACTTTGTTCATATTGGGGTTGTAAATTAATCAAAATACGATAAAGATAACATAAGATACACTTCGTTTATCCCAAAAGTATAAAAATTGTGGTGTCAGGGGCAGTCAAAACATGAAAAATAATATACACAAAGTTGCCTAAGCTCAACAAGTTAATATTTACACCAAAGACTGGACAGTTAAATAGAAAAGATAGAAAAACTCTAAATATTGTTATGTAAATGGACTATGATGATACTGTAGCTGCTGTGCAGTTTTTCTATAGTTCTGGAGTCCTTTCCATGAAACAGTTGCCTGACGTTGAGAGCAGCTGTCAACCTCTGTCAACTTTAATACGTCAGCGGTCATTTTGTTGTGTGTTTACTTTTATCATCAAGCGTTGGTAATTAATTAAAAGGTATTTAAAAACTACTTACTTATAAACTACCTAGTTTATTGTTTCTCTCCGTCTAAGGTATTCTAAGGTTTATGCTAGCTTACTAGGCTAACTTAGCCTAGCTTACTAGGCTACGTCAGTTGACATAGTATTTGCTCTGTTTGTCATTCGTGTTTTCCATTTGCTGTGACTCTGTTTTGTTTTTCCAGTCATAAGCTGTGGGTTAATGTATTATCAACTGCCTATTGCGTGGTGTGTGACAGGCTCACGAAGGAACTTGTTATCGCTAGGAAAACTATAATTTGGAGCTCTGCAGGGTGTCATTAAGAGGGTTAAAGTATGGTTTACAGAGAGCAGTACAATATTTCGTTCTGTCAGCACAATAACAACTCAATCTGGTGTGCACCACTTAACGTTCCTGGAGGTCTGACCTGCAGGTTGACTGAACTACTCAAGGTGCTGAAAATAACAGCTGATGAATCTATTTATAATATTGATCAGCAGCAAATGATTTCACATGTAATTGTTTAATTCATCTGTTTTGTCTGCCCATTTTAAATATGAAAGCAAGGGGAGTTCATTTTATTTCTTTTTTTTTATTAGAATATTGTGAATTGGAAAAACTTGCGGTTGGAAAAAAACTTTTGGTTTATTGCAATTTAAATGCTTCATTCTGGTTGTTGTATATTTTTAATTGCTGTGCTGTCGAAAAGGTTAATTTACTTTCTCTCTCTTTTACGGCTGCAAAGGGACTTGATCATCTTCATTATGTTTGGATTATTCATGTCAGTCATGTTTAAGGGAGCAGTGGTATGACTTTGTCTTTAATCTTTTGTTAAATTAATTGTTCTTGTGTCTGTTTCCCTCTCCTCTCCTGTTAGGTGTTGTGAGTGCAGCACCTCGCTGTCCCACTGGTATTATGAAAAAGATGGCCGGCTCTTCTGCAAGAAGGACTACTGGGCCAAATTTGGGGAGCTGTGCCACGGCTGCAACGACCCGATCACCACTGGCCTCATTATGGTAAGAGGATCTGCCACTTAACTCATCACTTATCACCCCCACGGTTCCCGGTTTGCTGATAAACCTCGAGTTCAGGCCGTGACAGACGCATACACACACCTGAGTCTGTACGTTTACAGTCACACTGGCTGCTGTGTGCCAACAAGTGTAGATTTTAATAGGACATGTGCCAGACCTGTAACTGACCCTGATGCCTTTGGCAGCTTAGAGAGATCTTTTTACAGACCTCCAGTGAAAGTCAGAGCTCTTGTTGTGACACAGGAGAGGTTTGAGTGCACAATAGATGTGGCCACAGTACTGGAAAGCAGATAAACTTGGCTTGTGCTGATAAGTGCTGCTGCATTATAGAAAAGACAAGATACCAGCACCAAAAGAGACTTGTGTCTATTTGTTGATTAGTGATGGAATCACACACATTCAAAGCCTGGAGAGACCGATTAATATTGTATGTTGGTGTAATAAAATATGTTGTCTTTATATATCTGAGGGCCCAGTTTCCCTGCCAGTGCAATGCCAGCAGTAGCAGAAATGCAAATAGATGGCATTTTTCTTCTGATGTTGTTTTGTGCCTGTTTGCAAATCTCCTGGCTGCGTGTTAACTTGTCGTTGCTGAGGTGGTTGGAGAGAGGCAGCCAAGATGATATTTGGGTGGTTCACACTGTAATTTCAGCTGCAAAAAACAGTCTTCCTATGCTGCTAAGATCACCTCTTAGCACAAACATTAGGCCATTTCCAAGAGATTGCACTACGAAGCAAGTTCAACACACCAAGGCTATGTTTTCTGTATCTGAATCTATATTTCCTACTTGACCTTATCTATTATTCCTGGCTACTCATTCATACATACAGCTACAATCAACATCCCAACTAACAGGAATATTTCAGGAGTGGTTATGCGATTTTCCATAGAATGATTGTCACTAGGAGGTGGTTTTGTTGTTCTCTTTCTCTTATCTTGCTCCTGAGCAGAATAGGCCTGCAGCAAGTTCCCATGGCAGTGTACCCCTGTGAGAAGTGAACCGGCTTTGTGATACCAAATACCCACCGTTAACACCGATGTTACCTGGATAAGCCCAAATATAGCTACTTATCTGATCTTTTGTTCTTGTTATTTTAGAAAAGTGAAAGAGCAGTTGCTGCATGCCTGACCTTAAATGTCTTATTCAAGTAACAAACTTGTAAATTTACATAGAAATGTGGTCATTGTGTACAGTTTGTTCATGAAGCAAAGCTCATTCATCATTAAAGTAAACGGCAGTTTTGGTTTTTGGTATCTCGTGTTCACAATACCTTATAGAGCAAACATTATAGTTGCAGGTGTTGCAACGAACAACTTTTACTTCGAAAGTGAACACTTGTGTCACACTGTTCACACCTGTTAGCAGTGAAGAGTCTTTGTCTTCCATGGAAACTATGAGCGACCGGGGCAACCTGCTTGTGACCAGAGCAGGGAGGTTTTTGCTGCAGCTGTCTCGAGGTGCAACATTTTACCACAGTAAAATGTGGTAGTTGCAGTAAGATTTGTCTAGTGGCTCTTTGAAGTAATAGTGTGCAGTTATTGCCACCCACACCACGGTGGTCCTTTGATGGGGGAAAGCTGAGTTCATTCTTTGCATATCGAGTATCTAGTGTGCCACATTTTCCTCCTGGTCAGAAGCAGAAGCTAGCAGAATGTAATGTTTGGGTTTGTGTGCATATTTTGTCATTCCTCTGCCTCCAGACAGCTTACCCTTTGCTGTGCAATCTCAGTAATGATACAGAGGAGACTGTAAAGTGAATTAGGTGGAGTGATTGCTACTTCTTTCTCCTTCTCTTTCTTGTTTATTGCTTCTCTTACAGTGCAGAGTCACTGATTGACTGTCTCTGCAGCTGCACTTTAGCAAATTTGAGATTGGTGAGCCAGTCAGGCTTCAAGATGGCCAGTCCAATTGTATCACTGTGCACACATGCAGACCAAGGTCAGCTCCGTACATCTGTGCCACACCCCGTAAAGAAGGAGAAGTCTACTCCCATCCTGCACAGTCACTCTGACGCCTATGCAGATTAGTAGGAAAGCACAATCCTATTTTTAAAAATCACTGATGCCACTGCACCTTAAAAAGCTGCTGTCACAGTCGGTGAAACCATTTTGAGCTCCATCATGCAGTGATGAGTCAGAGTCTGCAGACAAACATGGAAGAGCTGTTTTTGTGTTTCGGAGGATTTTATCTCTCCTGCTACAGTAATGTCCACAAGCAACGTGGAGATTTAGTGTTTTTTCCCCTCTTTGTGTGTTTGTCATGTGCAGTTTATTGACATATAACAATAACACAACATCAATGCTTCATTCATGATGCATCCATAAAAATGCTTGTCCATAAGTCATATCGCAAAGCTATGGATGGTATGAAATGCCCTCATCCTCTTGCTTTTAAATGTTTGGGGTGTATCAGATCATTTCAGTAATTTTCCCAAACTAACAGTGCAACATAAGTGCCACCTTTGTGCGGCAACTTAGTGTGTGGAGATAAGAAAGTAGGCAAAAGCTCACTTTCGCACTTTCCAGAGACAGTTTTTGCTTGAGTACCCAAATGAAGCATTATGAATGCCTGTTTTTCCAAACACGGATTAGAGAAGCTTGGAGGGGTTAATAAGCTATTTGCGTCAAGCTGGTAAATCAGAATACTCGTGTGGCTGGACATCACCCAGTACATTTTAGTTCGTTTCCACATGTCAACTATCTAATACAAGCAAAATTTGACACTTCTAAAAAAAAATTCATGATTACACTGAAAGTGTCAAAGAAGAAAATGAATTAGAACTAGAGATGCACTAATTGACCGGGCAGGGACTGGAATTGCCCGGTCATCCTCACACATGTCCAGTTGCGAGCTGGTCTGTTTCATGCAGGTAGGCAAGTAGTCATGTGCACAGTCACACACTAACAGGACATTAGCATGGAAGCTTAAAGTAAACTGCAGGGGAAACACCATGAAAGCAATTGCGACAACAAATCACGTCAGACTCTTAATTCACCTTCACCCAGCTGAACATGGACATTTAAGGAGGCTAACAAATTCTTAACATGCCTGTAATATAATGCTAAGTGCCTGACATTTGTTTTGTTAAATATGTTGTATGGGCTTTTGTTTGGTAAAGAAAAAGATCTTAGGTAAATTTGGGGGTTCAGCAGCTCACTTTCAGTTAATTATTTGCACCTGCTTCCAGAGTAAAGCACTATATTTTTAGCTGTCTATAGAAGATCCTGTAACTCACTGCAGCTTGGGGGGAACTGTAAAGAAATTGTAAAGTTTAATATTTGTCTTTTATAATGAAAATTCAATTTTGCATTGAAGAAATGTTGATTTTTACTTGCACATGCTGTCATTTTTAGAGAGGAAATCAGAATCTAAAAAAATGGTATCTGTCAGTCACGCTTGGAGAAAATCCAAAATTGGGATAGGCCAAAAAATTGCAGTTGATCCTTCTCTAATTGGAACAGGACCAAAACACTAAATTTGTGCTGTTAAGTGATAAAATTATTTCTTCAGTGTAATAAAACATTGATTCCGGAAGGAAGACTGAGTTTGACTGGTTCTTTTTTTCTTTAGGCACTTTAGGACTTTCTTGTAGTGGCTCCACAGTGCAGTGTTTTACACCTTTGCAGATCCCTGCTTTGATCCTGGGAGAAGACAGATCCCTTGAGGGATGTGTCAGGAAGGGCATCCTGCCAAATCAAATATGCGGAACTCCCCACTGTGTTGACCCCATGTAAATAAGGGGAGCAGCTTTTCTTTTAGGACTTTCTTGTACATGTCAGGGTAATATTTTTTATGGTTGAAAATCCCAGAAGAAGAGTCTCTCAGTGGAGACAAGAGGCGATTATTTTGGCAGCTACAGTTTCCAGGATCAAGAATGAAATATTAAGCTTGAAATGCTTCGGTGGTTTCAGTCTCCCTTTGAATTTCTTGATTGGTCCGTGCGTCTCTGTTATTGTTTTTGTCTGTAACCACTTCTACCCTGTGGATGGGGCTATTAAACCAAATAAATCTAACAATATGTCTTGGACCGTTATATTTTATTGAAGGGGCTGCTGGTGTGTAAACAGGTGTGTGTCTACAACTTCTGCTGCTCTCAGCACCTTAAGCTGGAAGTTGACAGAAGTTAATTCAGGTAGAGAATAACTCTTAGTTATTTACTTCCTACCTGTACTTGCACTGATTTATGCAATGAACAGATGGAATTGAATTCCCTCTCCTCTCATCACTCTTTCCCGCCATTCATCCATCACTCCTCCTCCTGACAAATGAATCTGCAGTAATCCCAGCTGTGCCCCCATTCAGTTTAGAGTCAGTCAGCCTTTCTGCAAACAAATCAGGGCCATATCCATCCGATGGAAACTGTGCCAGACATCGACCCGAGCCTGGTAATTATCCAAAGGTTGAGAGTGGGTTGTTTTGACTGTTTCTCACTCTTACTTTGTTATCTTTGCCACAGTGCTTTGCTGTCAGTCTGCCCTCCATGCCAGCAGGAACCTTTGTTGTTGTTGACTGTGATGGTTGTGGTGCAGTCTCAGCTCTGATTCTGGACCCATCGAAAAATTAATCTATACAAAGTGCTGTAAATAGAAAAAAATGAATAACACTTTTAGAATACTAAGTTTTTTTCTAAGTTGTGTTTACTTTACACAAGTCTAAATTACATTCTTGTTTATCGCATGGCTCAAAAAAGTAACAGATTAAAAGATTTCTGTTAGACTCTACCTAATTCTTTGAAGTTGCCACAGTTCATTTTTGGATTTAGTCCTCTTTGGTCCCTGACCAACTCCACCATGCTTAGGGATGTAGAAGCTCCGTTCATATTGTTGCTATGATGGTTGTTTAGGACTCTGATAGTATGTTTGGGCTTGTTGTCATGCTACAGAGGGAATTTCAAACACCTCTCTGATGGTAGTACATGATAGATATGAATCAAAAATGAGTAAAACTGCTTCAGATCGCTGCATATTTGAGACATACATGAGTAGTTTTGAAGAAGACTTGTGGAACAAAGTAGATGAGGAAAGGAGCAGAACAGTTCAAGATTGAGAAATGTGGAAATGTTTTTAAGAGACATTTTAAGTTGGGTTATGTAGCAGTAAACACAGGTACAGTGTAAATATGCTGTATAAAGTCTAAATACTTGGCGAGAGACCACTTGTGTAGTAAATCTGATGTGATTTTCAGGCTCAGGCTGCATATACAGTTGTATATGCTTTTTCTAACTGAGCCAAAATGAAGTTAAAATGGAAAATCAAAAGAAAAAAGAGAAGAAAAAAACATCTACAAAGTAAGTTAAATATATGAATGTGCCTGACATTAGCGGTGCTGCCTGTACTGCCACTTCTGCTCCTACAGAATCATAGAGTTACTAAGGCAAAGCTTTTTCCACAAAAGACGCACCAAATCAGATGATTAGTAAATAAACATGTTGTATAAAAGTGTAATGTTGATGGGGAAATAAAAGGTGCTGAGGATACTCACAGGAAGCACTACACTTGGTTGTTCATGAGAAAGTAAACTTTTTATATTAATTGATATTTTTTCTGAACAAAATAATTGTATGTATTGAGTTTATATGCAGCGTGTCCATCAGGTCCCAAACCTTTTCCAAGTTTGCTGTTTGTGTGTTTTCATTGCGTTGTGTTACTGACAGCTTTGGAGAGATGACGGTTATTCTGGCCTGACAGGCCTTAAACAATAAATCTCAGGGACTTTTCCCTTGCTATGTCTTAGAATACAAGATGTACTGAAACAGTTGAAGGTGAAATCCGAGGCGTTTCTCTGAAATCACAAGTGTTCGCGAATCTTTGGAATTTTCTTTTCTTTTCTTTGGCATCGTATGTTCCCTTATGAAAATCTCAAAACCATGTTACAACATGTGCTGTACTTCTGTTGTCTTCTTGACACATTACTGTTGTTTTCAGTTTCACTCTGTCAGATGTATCTGAAACTCTATGCAGTGTTAATGATTATGTAGATTAGCTTATTATATTAATAGTTAAATAATGAAATAAAAGCATTTGTGTACGTAGTTTTTCATTTGAACTGTTCAGCAGAATTAGGTTGAGTAAGGGTATAATCTTATTAGTGGTATACAAATGTTGCTTTTCATTTTTAGTTAATATTGAGTAATACTTTTTTGGGGGGGTTGGCCATAAAACCAGTGGAAAGTCCCAGATCTACACTGAACTTTACCAACTCCCACTGGTCTGATGTGTCTTGTGTGTACATGGGAGTCCGCCAGTTGTTTCTGTAAATGCCTGATGATTCTTTTGCCACTAAGTGAGAACAGATACATGTAATGTGTTGCCAAATCATATGTTTAAGATGTTGCAGTTCAGGTTGTGGTACTGCTTTTTCGAGAGCAGCCGTTGATCTCATCAGTAACTAACTGGTTTAAAGCTCTCTTTGAGCATGTTGCAATCTCTTTAATTTGCATCGTAGTTTGAAGTTTAAATATGAACTCCCTCTCAGAGGTCAGGTTCTCACACTGCGCCCTGTTTGATGGCAGGAAAGAGATTATGTTACGATCACTTCCCTATTTTAAATATTTTAATCAGACATAGTAATCTGCCAATGGCCTTCAGTAAAATGTGTTAAGACACTTGTTTATCATTTCCTGTTCCCGGTGTGGAAACACTGATGAGAACAGCCACCTCTGTGGGCTGAATTCCCCCCCGTAGGGTAGCTGTGGGCTGTTGGGTTTCACTTTTGAGTTCAGTGCCGGCAGCTTGGACTGAACTTAACTTTTGCTTTCTGCAAAGAGGCCAGTTTAGTGTCACACACTATACAGGTGACTGATGCAGTTTTTCACTCCTGTTGCTAATTCTTTGTACTTCAATACCTCACCCCCAAGTTGCAGTTCTAAGACAGCGATACATCTGTGAATGGATTGTATTTAGTTCTTTGTTTTACAGCAGTTTGTATGAAGATTTATGTAAAGATGATTAAAACAAAGTCCCGAACCTTGCTTTGCTTACCGCTGGAAATGTATTAAAGAATATTTCAGTCTTCCTAGCTTTCATCTGGTAATTGGGTTAACATCTCTGCATCTCTTCCACAGAGTGTAATAATTTAAGGAAGTTTGTTTTATTACTCACGAAATCAGCTTCTTAAAGAATGTAATGCAATCCTAATTGAAAGGATATTTACTTCATAACATACTTGTTGTTGATGACTGTACAAAATACTATTTGTATCCTATTTTAGTGACATTTCTGAGAAAATACTCAGTTTATAGTTTTCTAGTGACATCACAGCATTAAAAAATAACCACCTGGAGAACAGAAGGTGAATTTCCTCTACTGCATGACAGTAACGTTATCAGATGGAAAATCAAATACTTAATGACTGCTCACTGAGCTTGCTGAGTATACGTAGAGTATGCTCCTGCATGTCTTGATGCATTCTCAATCATCCAGGAAAGTAAATCTCCAAAAGTTGATTCTGTTCATCTGGACGTAGCGTTTTGTGGGAGAAACGTTTCGTCACTCATCCAAGTGACTTCTTCAGTCTCAGCTGACTGCAGGATTCCCCAATCTTATAAACAGTACATTTGCATAATGACTGAAATCAGCCCACTGAAGGAACAATGGGCTGGGAGGTCAGTTCCTTAATCTTAATTATGCAAATTCTCATGACCATTGATCAACAACCACTGACCAAAACCCACTGATCAAAGACCACTGATCAATGGCCATGAGTACCATTCACAGAGAGTTGGGGAATGGCTGCAATCACAGCATTGTAAGATGGCGAAAGATGTACCCTTAGGCCCCCTCCTCGATTCAGAGA